>CM051244.1:56110124-56300124 GCA_027917425.1 Gastrophryne carolinensis
GACACTTTTGCTGGCCAAAGCACTACTGTACCCTGGCAGCTCGATTCCTGCCCGGGGCATCCCATTCTGTGACTAAAGCAGCCTCTGTTTAAGACCATATAAGCATTTGCTCTAATCATATTTGAAATTAGGCCTGATAAAGACACTTTTGCTGGCCAAAGCACTACTGTACCCTGGCAGCTCGATTCCTGCCCGGGGCATCCCATTCTGTGACTAAAGCAGCCTCTGTTTAAGACCATATAAGCATTTGCTCTAATCATATTTGAAATTAGGCTGATAAAGACACTTTTGCTGGCCAAAGCACTACTGTACCCTGGCAGCTCGATTCCTGCCCGGGGCATCCCATTCTGTGACTAAAGCAGCCTCTGTTTAAGACCATATAAGCATTTGCTCTAATCATATTGAAATTAGGCCTGATAAAGACACTTTTGCTGGCCAAAGCACTACTGTACCCTGGCAGCTCGATTCCTGCCCGGGGCATCCCATTCTGTGACTAAAGCAGCCTCTGTTTAAGACCATATAAGCATTTGCTCTAATCATATTGAAATTAGGCCTGATAAAGACACTTTTGCTGGCCAAAGCACTACTGTACCCTGGCAGCTCGATTCCTGCCCGGGGCATCCCATTCTGTGACTAAAGCAGCCTCTGTTTAAGACCATATAAGCATTTGCTCTAATCATATTTGAAATTAGGCCTGATAAAGACACTTTTGCTGGCCAAAGCACTACTGTACCCTGGCAGCTCGATTCCTGCCCGGGGCATCCCATTCTGTGACTAAAGCAGCCTCTGTTTAAGACCATTATAAGCATTTGCTCTAATCATATTTGAAATTAGGCCTGATAAAGACACTTTTGCTGGCCAAAGCACTACTGTACCCTGGCAGCTCGATTCCTGCCCGGGGCATCCCATTCTGTGACTAAAGCAGCCTCTGTTTAAGACCATATAAGCATTTGCTCTAATCATATTTGAAATTAGGCCTGATAAAGACACTTTTGCTGGCCAAAGCACTACTGTACCCTGGCAGCTCGATTCCTGCCCGGGGCATCCCATTCTGTGACTAAAGCAGCCTCTGTTTAAGACCATATAAGCATTTGCTCTAATCATATTTGAAATTAGGCCTGATAAAGACACTTTTGCTGGCCAAAGCACTACTGTACCCTGGCAGCTCGATTCCTGCCCGGGGCATCCCATTCTGTGACTAAAGCAGCCTCTGTTTAAGACCATATAAGCATTTGCTCTAATCATATTTGAAATTAGGCCTGATAAAGACACTTTTGCTGGCCAAAGCACTACTGTACCCTGGCAGCTCGATTCCTGCCCGGGGCATCCCATTCTGTGACTAAAGCAGCCTCTGTTTAAGACCATATAAGCATTTGCTCTAATCATATTTGAAATTAGGCCTGATAAAGACACTTTTGCTGGCCAAAGCACTAC
This sequence comes from Gastrophryne carolinensis, assembly GCA_027917425.1. Lineage (NCBI taxonomy): Eukaryota > Metazoa > Chordata > Amphibia > Anura > Microhylidae > Gastrophryne > Gastrophryne carolinensis. Next base: position 56,111,559 of record CM051244.1, read on the forward strand.
TGTACCCTGGCAGCTCGATTCCTGCCCGGGGCATCCCATTCTGTGACTAAAGCAGCCTCTGTTTAAGACCATATAAGCATTTGCTCTAATCATATTTGAAATTAGGCCTGATAAAGACACTTTTGCTGGCCAAAGCACTACTGTACCCTGGCAGCTCGATTCCTGCCCGGGGCATCCCATTCTGTGACTAAAGCAGCCTCTGTTTAAGACCATATAAGCATTTGCTCTAATCATATTTGAAATTAGGCCTGATAAAGACACTTTTGCTGGCCAAAGCACTACTGTACCCTGGCAGCTCGATTCCTGCCCGGGGCATCCCATTCTGTGACTAAAGCAGCCTCTGTTTAAGACCATATAAGCATTTGCTCTAATCATATTTGAAATTAGGCCTGATAAAGACACTTTTGCTGGCCAAAGCACTACTGTACCCTGGCAGCTCGATTCCTGCCCGGGGCATCCCATTCTGTGACTAAAGCAGCCTCTGTTTAAGACCATATAAGCATTTGCTCTAATCATATTTGAAATTAGGCCTGATAAAGACACTTTTGCTGGCCAAAGCACTACTGTACCCTGGCAGCTCGATTCCTGCCCGGGGCATCCCATTCTGTGACTAAAGCAGCCTCTGTTTAAGACCATATAAGCATTTGCTCTAATCATATTTGAAATTAGGCCTGATAAAGACACTTTTGCTGGCCAAAGCACTACTGTACCCTGGCAGCTCGATTCCTGCCCGGGGCATCCCATTCTGTGACTAAAGCAGCCTCTGTTTAAGACCATATAAGCATTTGCTCTAATCATATTTGAAATTAGGCCTGATAAAGACACTTTTGCTGGCCAAAGCACTACTGTACCCTGGCAGCTCGATTCCTGCCCGGGGCATCCCATTCTGTGACTAAAGCAGCCTCTGTTTAAGACCATATAAGCATTTGCTCTAATCATATTTGAAATTAGGCCTGATAAAGACACTTTTGCTGGCCAAAGCACTACTGTACCCTGGCAGCTCGATTCCTGCCCGGGGCATCCCATTCTGTGACTAAAGCAGCCTCTGTTTAAGACCATATAAGCATTTGCTCTAATCATATTTGAAATTAGGCCTGATAAAGACACTTTTGCTGGCCAAAGCACTACTGTACCCTGGCAGCTCGATTCCTGCCCGGGGCATCCCATTCTGTGACTAAAGCAGCCTCTGTTTAAGACCATATAAGCATTTGCTCTAATCATATTTGAAATTAGGCCTGATAAAGACACTTTTGCTGGCCAAAGCACTACTGTACCCTGGCAGCTCGATTCCTGCCCGGGGCATCCCATTCTGTGACTAAAGCAGCCTCTGTTTAAGACCATATAAGCATTTGCTCTAATCATATTTGAAATTAGGCCTGATAAAGACACTTTTGCTGGCCAAAGCACTACTGTACCCTGGCAGCTCGATTCCTGCCCGGGGCATCCCATTCTGTGACTAAAGCAGCCTCTGTTTAAGACCATATAAGCATTTGCTCTAATCATATTTGAAATTAGGCCTGATAAAGACACTTTTGCTGGCCAAAGCACTACTGTACCCTGGCAGCTCGATTCCTGCCCGGGGCATCCCATTCTGTGACTAAAGCAGCCTCTGTTTAAGACCATATAAGCATTTGCTCTAATCATATTTGAAATTAGGCCTGATAAAGACACTTTTGCTGGCCAAAGCACTACTGTACCCTGGCAGCTCGATTCCTGCCCGGGGCATCCCATTCTGTGACTAAAGCAGCCTCTGTTTAAGACCATATAAGCATTTGCTCTAATCATATTTGAAATTAGGCCTGATAAAGACACTTTTGCTGGCCAAAGCACTACTGTACCCTGGCAGCTCGATTCCTGCCCGGGGCATCCCATTCTGTGACTAAAGCAGCCTCTGTTTAAGACCATATAAGCATTTGCTCTAATCATATTTGAAATTAGGCCTGATAAAGACACTTTTGCTGGCCAAAGCACTACTGTACCCTGGCAGCTCGATTCCTGCCCCGGGGCATCCCATTCTGTGACTAAAGCAGCCTCTGTTTAAGACCATATAAGCATTTGCTCTAATCATATTTGAAATTAGGCCTGATAAAGACACTTTTGCTGGCCAAAGCACTACTGTACCCTGGCAGCTCGATTCCTGCCCGGGGCATCCCATTCTGTGACTAAAGCAGCCTCTGTTTAAGACCATATAAGCATTTGCTCTAATCATATTTGAAATTAGGCCTGATAAAGACACTTTTGCTGGCCAAAGCACTACTGTACCCTGGCAGCTCGATTCCTGCCCGGGGCATCCCATTCTGTGACTAAAGCAGCCTCTGTTTAAGACCATATAAGCATTTGCTCTAATCATATTTGAAATTAGGCCTGATAAAGACACTTTTGCTGGCCAAAGCACTACTGTACCCTGGCAGCTCGATTCCTGCCCGGGGCATCCCATTCTGTGACTAAAGCAGCCTCTGTTTAAGACCATATAAGCATTTGCTCTAATCATATTTGAAATTAGGCCTGATAAAGACACTTTTGCTGGCCAAAGCACTACTGTACCCTGGCAGCTCGATTCCTGCCCGGGGCATCCCATTCTGTGACTAAAGCAGCCTCTGTTTAAGACCATATAAGCATTTGCTCTAATCATATTTGAAATTAGGCCTGATAAAGACACTTTTGCTGGCCAAAGCACTACTGTACCCTGGCAGCTCGATTCCTGCCCGGGGCATCCCATTCTGTGACTAAAGCAGCCTCTGTTTAAGACCATATAAGCATTTGCTCTAATCATATTTGAAATTAGGCCTGATAAAGACACTTTTGCTGGCCAAAGCACTACTGTACCCTGGCAGCTCGATTCCTGCCCGGGGCATCCCATTCTGTGACTAAAGCAGCCTCTGTTTAAGACCATATAAGCATTTGCTCTAATCATATTTGAAATTAGGCCTGATAAAGACACTTTTGCTGGCCAAAGCACTACTGTACCCTGGCAGCTCGATTCCTGCCCGGGGCATCCCATTCTGTGACTAAAGCAGCCTCTGTTTAAGACCATATAAGCATTTGCTCTAATCATATTTGAAATTAGGCCTGATAAAGACACTTTTGCTGGCCAAAGCACTACTGTACCCTGGCAGCTCGATTCCTGCCCGGGGCATCCCATTCTGTGACTAAAGCAGCCTCTGTTTAAGACCATATAAGCATTTGCTCTAATCATATTTGAAATTAGGCCTGATAAAGACACTTTTGCTGGCCAAAGCACTACTGTACCCTGGCAGCTCGATTCCTGCCCGGGGCATCCCATTCTGTGACTAAAGCAGCCTCTGTTTAAGACCATATAAGCATTTGCTCTAATCATATTTGAAATTAGGCCTGATAAAGACACTTTTGCTGGCCAAAGCACTACTGTACCCTGGCAGCTCGATTCCTGCCCGGGGCATCCCATTCTGTGACTAAAGCAGCCTCTGTTTAAGACCATATAAGCATTTGCTCTAATCATATTTGAAATTAGGCCTGATAAAGACACTTTTGCTGGCCAAAGCACTACTGTACCCTGGCAGCTCGATTCCTGCCCGGGGCATCCCATTCTGTGACTAAAGCAGCCTCTGTTTAAGACCATATAAGCATTTGCTCTAATCATATTTGAAATTAGGCCTGATAAAGACACTTTTGCTGGCCAAAGCACTACTGTACCCTGGCAGCTCGATTCCTGCCCGGGGCATCCCATTCTGTGACTAAAGCAGCCTCTGTTTAAGACCATATAAGCATTTGCTCTAATCATATTTGAAATTAGGCCTGATAAAGACACTTTTGCTGGCCAAAGCCCTACTGGACCCTGCCAGGTCGATTCCTGCCCAGGGCATCCCATTCTGTGACTAAAGCAGCCTCTGTTTAAGACCATATAAGCATTTGCTCTTATTATATTTATATTATAAGACACTTTTGCTGGGCATAGGCTTACTGCTGCCTGCCAGGTGCACTTCTGTTGAGGCATCCCATTCTGTAACATAGCATACCCCTCTTTATTTACACTAAGCAGCTCTCTTATTTACACTAAGCAGGCCTGTTGGAGGCTGAGTGTTACTGCTCACTTTTGGTGTGCATTATATTCTGTTTCATATAGACCCACCGCTGCCCGGGGTTTTTTTAAATATCACCTACTACCACGCCAGTTAGACTATGTCGGGCAGACAAGTGCCTGGAAGTGAAAAGAGGAGTGGCAGAGGCCAAGATTCCGCAGGAAGAGCTCGCATCAGACTGGGGGCCAGTAGCAGCAGGAGTCACGCTGAGAGACCTAATCTGCCAGTATCTGCTAGCGGTCGGGTCTCCACCAGTAACGCATCTGCCGTGGTAGATTGGTTGACGCGCTCATCAACAACATCATCACAACTTACGTCTGAGACCCCCAGTCTAGGGTCGGTAGGTTCCTCTGACACAACCCTGAGTTGGCATGCCCCGAGAGCAGTCCCTGTCCTCCCATTGCCTCTGGCCTACGCCGTTCCCTCCCCCAGCGACGTATCCTATGCTTTGGGTTCAGCTCCACTCTTTAGTGAGGAGGACCATCAGATAGAGGACAGTCAGCAGCTACTGCCCAGCCAAGAAATGGAGGTGGCTTCTTTAGCTAGGCAGACAAATAGTGATGTGGACAGTGTCGTGGGTGCTGCGAGCGTTCCAGCTCCTGCGCCAGACACTGTTGACGAATCCACGAACATCAGTGACGTACAGCCACAACCCGGTGATGATGATGATGATGACGATGAAGCCGATCGCACTTGGGAGCCGGGTGATGAAGGGGCTTCATCGTCATCATCAGGAGAAGAGGGGTGCAGGTTGCCCCGGAGTCAGCAGCTGAGGCAGCAAAGTGGTAGCAGTCAGCATGGGGGCACAATTCCAAAGGCTGGAGCCGGCCGGGGCCGGGGCCGGGGTAGAGCACCTGCTGTGCGGCAGTCTACCTTATCGGGAGGTAGTGGAGCAGGGGTTCCTGGAGTTGGCAACAGCAGCAGTGAATCAGTGAGGCCAGGGGGTGGGAAAAGTAGCTACTCGGCAGTGTGGCAGTTTTTCCTGAGGCATCCGCAGGAGGGTAACATGGCCACATGCAAGATATGTAGGCAAAAGGTGAAGCGTGGCCAGGGTCCAAATGTTGGCACCACGGCCCTGCGTCAACATATGATGCGTCACCATAAAACGACCTGGGAGAACCGAGGCTCCCAAGGGGTGGTCCAGTCTGCTTCCTCACCAAGTGAGCTCCCAATTTCTGCCAGCCAAGGCTCCAGCACCTCAGCCGAAGGCAGCTGTGCGTCATACCCATCCTCTGTCGCTCCTGCTCCTCCTCCTCCTCCTCCAAGTCATGCATCCCGCCAGCAATCCATCAGCGAAGCCATGTCCAAGAGACAGCAGTATGCGCCCACTCATCCTACGGCGCAGAAGCTGAATGTGCTCCTGTCCAAGTTGCTGGTGCTGCAGTCGCTCCCTTTTCAGGTGGTGGAATCTGCACCTTTCAGAGAACTGATGGCTTGTGCCGAGCCGAGGTGGAGAGTCCCAAGCCGTCATTTCTTTGCCAAGAAGGCAGTACCAGCGCTGCACACTTTTGTTGAACAGAAGGTGGGCCAGTCCTTGAGCCTGTCGGTGTGTAGCAAAATACATGGCAGCGCCGACATCTGGAGCTGTAACTACGGTCAGGGGCAGTACATGTCGTTTACGGCCCACTGGGTGAATGTGGTCCCTTTGCAGCAGCAACTTGGACAGGTCACGCCGCTTCGGCCTCCGCGCTCTCTGCCCATTGGGCCTGTGACACCGTGCGACTCGGCCTCCTCATCCTCCGCCATCTCCTCACCCTCCACTGTAGGCTCAAGTCTCAGTGCCCCTCCAGTCTACCATGTGTGCAGGGCACGGAGGTGTCACGCAGTGCTTCACATGGTTTGTCTTGGCGAACGGAGTCACACAGGGGAGGAACTGCTTAAATGTATTCATCAGGAAATCCAAACATGGCTTACTCCGAGAAAACTTAAAATGGGAATCATGGTTACCGACAATGGGAAGAACATTTTGTCTGCGCTGCGCCAAGGAAGCCTGACCCATGCCCCCTGCATGGCTCACGTCTTCAATCTGGTTGTCAAGCGGTTTCTGAAGTGTTCCCCCCATCTGCAGGACATCCTAACAACTTCACGGAAACTTTGCATGCACTTCAGCCACTCCTACACCGCCAAACACACCCTTCTTGAGCTACAGCGTCAGAATGGTATCCCCCAACATAGTCTGATTTGCGATGTTTCCACCCGTTGGAATTCCACCCTTCACATGTTGGACCGATTATATGAACAGAGAAAAGCCATCACGGATTTCCTGATGATCCAAGCAGATAGGGGGACTCCCCTGTGTAACTTCAATGTCAACCAGTGGCAGCTCATACGTGACACCTGCCGTTTGCTCAGGCCCTTTGAGGAAGCCACTTTATTTGTCAGTCGGCAGGATTACGGGATGAACGACGTGATTCCACTGCTTCATGTACTACAGCACATGTTGGAAACCATGGCTGGTCAGGGCACTGGAGACATGGCGTTTACATCTTACGGCCACATGAACCCCCTTGGAGCTGAACTGGAGGAGGAGGAGGAGGAAGAGGAGGAGGAGGAGTTGCCCAGCGAAACACAGTTTAGGCTTGGCGAAATGGCTGGTTTATCTAGTCAGCGGACAGGAGAGGAGGAGCAGGAGCAGCCAGAGGAGCTAGAGGTTTTTGAGGAAGGAGAGACAGAGGACCCGGGCACACCGTGGCAGTATGCAGTGGAGATGGAGACAGGTAGTCCATCCGAGTCACTTGCGCAAATGGCACGAAGCATGCTCACGTGCTTGCGTAGTGACCCCAGAATTGTTTCCATCTGTCGGCGGGATGACTTCTGGCTGTCCACCTTATTGGACCCTCGCTTCCGGCACAAAATGGGGGCATTTTTTAAACCCACCGAGAGGGAGGACAAACTCAACTACTACAAAGACATTCTACGTAGGCAGTTGGCCGATGCCTATCTGCGCCATGGTCCATACTCTCGCAGGTCTGACTCGAGGGGACCTCTGCGCTCACCTTCCACTGCCATGGCCGCTGGGGGGGTTGGCAGCAGCAGCAGCAGAAGCTCCATCAGCAGCAGCAGCCTCAGTCTTCAGTCGCTAATGAGTAGCTTTCTACACCCGCATAGTGAGGCTACTCATGAGCAGCAGGAAGACCTGGAGCAGGACCTGAACCAGCAGGTCATGTCATACTTTGACATGACCATGCCAACACACCTTGAGGATCCGCTGGACTTCTGGCCAGCCAAACTTGATTTGTGGCCGCAACTAGCAGAGTTTGCCCTGGAAAAGCTGTCCTGCCCGGCAAGTAGCGTGCCATCTGAGCGGGTGTTTAGTGCGGCGGGGGCCATAGTTACGGCGAGGAGAACTCGTCTGTCAACTAAAAATGTGGAGAGACTCACCTTTGTCAAAATGAATCAGGGATGGATCAGCCAGGATTTCCACCCACCAATGCCTGATGCATGCGACTAGATTCAGCATGGTGCCACGTTTTACACTTTCCAAATGGTGCAAAACATATTTATGTCTTTAGGCCATTTTTTGGGCTCCTGCTGCTGCTACTGTCAACTCCTGCCAACTCCAGGGTGTGATTCATCCAATTTTTGGGCTCCTGAAGCCAACTCCAGTGTATATTTGGGCTCCTGCTGCTGCTGCTGCCAACTTCTGCCAACTCCAGGGTGTGATTCATCCAATTTTTGGGCTCCTGAAGCCAACTCCAGTGTATATTTGGGCTCCTGCTGCTGCTGCTGTCAACTCCTGCCAACTCCAGGGTGTGATTCATCCAATTTTTGGGCTCCTGAAGCCAACTCCAGTGTATATTTGGGCTCCTGCTGCTGCTGCTGCCAACTTCTGCCAACTCCAGGGTGTGATTCATCCAATTTTTGGGCTCCTGAAGCCAACTCCAGTGTATATTTGGGCTCCTGCTGCTGCTGCTGTCAACTCCTGCCAACTCCAGGGTGTGATTCATCCAATTTTTGGGCTCCTGAAGCCAACTCCAGTGTATATTTGGGCTCCTGCTGCTGCTGCTGCCAACTTCTGCCAACTCCAGGGTGTGATTCATCCAATTTTTGGGCTCCTGAAGCCAACTCCAGTGTATATTTGGGCTCCTGCTGCTGCTGCTGTCAACTCCTGCCAACTCCAGGGTGTGATTCATCCAATTTTTGGGCTCCTGAAGCCAACTCCAGTGTATATTTGGGCTCCTGCTGCTGCTGCTGCCAACTTCTGCCAACTCCAGGGTGTGATTCATCCAATTTTTGGGCTCCTGAAGCCAACTCCAGTGTATATTTGGGCTCCTGCTGCTGCTGCTGTCAACTCCTGCCAACTCCAGGGTGTGATTCATCCAATTTTTGGGCTCCTGAAGCCAACTCCAGTGTATATTTGGGCTCCTGCTGCTGCTGCTGCCAACTTCTGCCAACTCCAGGGTGTGATTCATCCAATTTTTGGGCTCCTGAAGCCAACTCCAGTGTATATTTGGGCTCCTGCTGCTGCTGCTGTCAACTCCTGCCAACTCCAGGGTGTGATTCATCCAATTTTTGGGCTCCTGAAGCCAACTCCAGTGTATATTTGGGCTCCTGCTGCTGCTGCTGCCAACTTCTGCCAACTCCAGGGTGTGATTCATCCAATTTTTGGGCTCCTGAAGCCAACTCCAGTGTATATTTGGGCTCCTGCTGCTGCTACTGTCAACTCCTGCCAACTCCAGGGTGTGATTCATCCAATTTTTGGGCTCCTGAAGCCAACTCCAGTGTATATTTGGGCTCCTGCTGCTGCTGCTGCCAACTTCTGCCAACTCCAGGGTGTGATTCATCCAATTTTTGGGCTCCTGAAGCCAACTCCAGTGTATATTTGGGCTCCTGCTGCTGCTACTGTCAACTCCTGCCAACTCCAGGGTGTGATTCATCCAATTTTTGGGCTCCTGAAGCCAACTCCAGTGTATATTTGGGCTCCTGCTGCTGCTGCTGCCAACTTCTGCCAACTCCAGGGTGTGATTCATCCAATTTTTGGGCTCCTGAAGCCAACTCCAGTGTATATTTGGGCTCCTGCTGCTGCTGCTGCCAACTTCTGCCAACTCCAGGGTGTGATTCATCCAATTTTTGGGCTCCTGAAGCCAACTCCAGTGTATATTTGGGCTCCTGCTGCTGCTGCTGTCAACTCCTGCCAACTCCAGGGTGTGATTCATCCAATTTTTGGGCTCCTGAAGCCAACTCCAGTGTATATTTGGGCTCCTGCTGCTGCTGCTGCCAACTTCTGCCAACTCCAGGGTGTGATTCATCCAATTTTTGGGCTCCTGAAGCCAACTCCAGTGTATATTTGGGCTCCTGCTGCTGCTGCTGTCAACTCCTGCCAACTCCAGGGTGTGATTCATCCAATTTTTGGGCTCCTGAAGCCAACTCCAGTGTATATTTGGGCTCCTGCTGCTGCTGCTGCCAACTTCTGCCAACTCCAGGGTGTGATTCATCCAATTTTTGGGCTCCTGAAGCCAACTCCAGTGTATATTTGGGCTCCTGCTGCTGCTGCTGTCAACTCCTGCCAACTCCAGGGTGTGATTCATCCAATTTTTGGGCTCCTGAAGCCAACTCCAGTGTATATTTGGGCTCCTGCTGCTGCTGCTGTCAACTCCTGCCAACTCCAGGGTGTGATTCATCCAATTTTTGGGCTCCTGAAGCCAACTCCAGTGTATATTTGGGCTCCTGCTGCTGCTGCTGCCAACTTCTGCCAACTCCAGGGTGTGATTCATCCAATTTTTGGGCTCCTGAAGCCAACTCCAGTGTATATTTGGGCTCCTGCTGCTGCTACTGTCAACTCCTGCCAACTCCAGGGTGTGATTCATCCAATTTTTGGGCTCCTGAAGCCAACTCCAGTGTATATTTGGGCTCCTGCTGCTGCTGCTGCCAACTTCTGCCAACTCCAGGGTGTGATTCATCCAATTTTTGGGCTCCTGAAGCCAACTCCAGTGTATATTTGGGCTCCTGCTGCTGCTGCTGTCAACTCCTGCCAACTCCAGGGTGTGATTCATCCAATTTTTGGGCTCCTGAAGCCAACTCCAGTGTATATTTGGGCTCCTGCTGCTGCTGCTGCCAACTTCTGCCAACTCCAGGGTGTGATTCATCCAATTTTTGGGCTCCTGAAGCCAACTCCAGTGTATATTTGGGCTCCTGCTGCTGCTGCTGCCAACTTCTGCCAACTCCAGGGTGTGATTCATCCAATTTTTGGGCTCCTGAAGCCAACTCCAGTGTATATTTGGGCTCCTGCTGCTGCTGCTGTCAACTCCTGCCAACTCCAGGGTGTGATTCATCCAATTTTTGGGCTCCTGAAGCCAACTCCAGTGTATATTTGGGCTCCTGCTGCTGCTGCTGCCAACTTCTGCCAACTCCAGGGTGTGATTCATCCAATTTTTGGGCTCCTGAAGCCAACTCCAGTGTATATTTGGGCTCCTGCTGCTGCTGCTGTCAACTCCTGCCAACTCCAGGGTGTGATTCATCCAATTTTTGGGCTCCTGAAGCCAACTCCAGTGTATATTTGGGCTCCTGCTGCTGCTGCTGCCAACTTCTGCCAACTCCAGGGTGTGATTCATCCAATTTTTGGGCTCCTGAAGCCAACTCCAGTGTATATTTGGGCTCCTGCTGCTGCTGCTGTCAACTCCTGCCAACTCCAGGGTGTGATTCATCCAATTTTTGGGCTCCTGAAGCCAACTCCAGTGTATATTTGGGCTCCTGCTGCTGCTGCTGCCAACTTCTGCCAACTCCAGGGTGTGATTCATCCAATTTTTGGGCTCCTGAAGCCAACTCCAGTGTATATTTGGGCTCCTGCTGCTGCTGCTGTCAACTCCTGCCAACTCCAGGATGTGATTCATCCAATTTTTGGGCTCCTGAAGCCAACTCCAGTGTATATTTGGGCTCCTGCTGCTGCTGCTGTCAACTCCTGCCAACTCCAGGGTGTGATTCATCCAATTTTTGGGCTCCTGAAGCCAACTCCAGTGTATATTTGGGCTCCTGCTGCTGCTGCTGTCAACTCCTGCCAACTCCAGGGTGTGATTCATCCAATTTTTGGGCTCCTGAAGCCAACTCCAGTGTATATTTGGGCTCCTGCTGCTGCTGCTGCCAACTTCTGCCAACTCCAGGGTGTGATTCATCCAATTTTTGGGCTCCTGAAGCCAACTCCAGTGTATATTTGGGCTCCTGCTGCTGCTGCTGTCAACTCCTGCCAACTCCAGGGTGTGATTCATCCAATTTTTGGGCTCCTGAAGCCAACTCCAGTGTATATTTGGGCTCCTGCTGCTGCTGCTGTCAACTCCTGCCAACTCCAGGGTGTGATTCATCCAATTTTTGGGCTCCTGAAGCCAACTCCAGTGTATATTTGGGCTCCTGCTGCTGCTGCTGCCAACTTCTGCCAACTCCAGGGTGTGATTCATCCAATTTTTGGGCTCCTGAAGCCAACTCCAGTGTATATTTGGGCTCCTGCTGCTGCTGCTGCCAACTTCTGCCAACTCCAGGGTGTGATTCATCCAATTTTTGGGCTCCTGAAGCCAACTCCAGTGTATATTTGGGCTCCTTCTGCCCCTCATAGTGATGCCACTTCAACTCTCTGCAATTGTGCCGCTCTGCGATTCTATTAGCGATGCCTCTGATCTGCATGTGATATTTCTTAAAAGTATTATTTAACTAACCCAGCACGCATCCTGTGCGTGTTACAGCAAGGCTGAATGGTTTACAACCCTATTGAGGCTGTAGGAGGCTCAGAAATAGCCGTTTTTAATAGCGATTCGTCGCGAATTTATTCGGGTCGAAACGATTTTTGTCGGAAAATTCGGCGAATCAGTCGAATCGAATTTTTCAAAAGTTCGCTCATCTCTAGTCACGTGGGACACACCCACTGACATCAGGTGGCAATCCCGGGCTCTCTGAGGACATTTAATCCTCAGTGGAGGGGAATCTCTGCTTGCTTGTTTTTGCTCCCCGATGAAGGGGCGCTAGACGCCCCGAAACGTTGGATTTTGTTGGATCTTTTTGGTCTTTGCTGTGATATTGACCTGTTGGATTTGAATACAATATCTTTTGGAGTGCTGGCTGATCGTCTTTCTTGTGTGTTTGCGGCGCCACCGCCGGCCACAGCACCCACTACAACGCTAGGTAAGAGTGCTTCTGTGCAATCTGACATTGTGGACTTTGGGCATACACAGAATTGCACCTACCTCATCGGTACACTACGGTGTATTGTATTTTTCTTATGGAGATTTTCTCTGGCATTGATGATAACCCGGACAACCGGGCTAAGACACGATCGTTCAATCAAGCAGAGATAGACACCATCCTCTTCCCTTCAGACCCGGCAGCAGCCTTCGGGAAGGACACCACCAAGGATGTGGTAAGGGAACTTAAAAAACTCAAAAAGAGGAGAACGGATCTTGAATTGCATGGACTCACATTATCAGAATACTATCGTCTCAAGAAAATTCCACGCGGTTTTAGAATAAAGAACCAACCCACCATTGGCAGGAACAAGCCAGATTTCTGCCAGAGGTGGTGCGAAGTATCCAATCAAAATTCTCTGAATTATATGCTATTAGTAATTGAGGAAGTTAGAGCCCAGCTCTGCCAGCTTAATCGAGAGATAAATTCTCTGGAATTACGTGTACAGGATAACATTACTGAAGTACCCACACTTAAGGATGACCTCAAAAAACTAGAAAGTGATCTAGCAACATACTCTGAAAATTTGAAAAGGTACAAGAGGGACAAATTTAAACAGGTGTGCCGGGACTATTCAGAGAATAAGGTATACCCGTGGCTAACTGGACAGGAGGAAACCAGACATAGGTTCCCCCAATACCAGAGGTTTGGTCCAGGAAGGAGGCTGCCAAGGCACGCAACCCAGGGGCAATTGTCGGATAGCGAGACTCCCACAGAGAACTACTCTTCTGGCAGCGAAACGGATTCAAGAAGGACCATCAGGAAACCATCAATACCTAGCCAGAAGGGTACCCTTTTTCAGTCAGCCACCGGCGTAAACGACCCCGGCGGGGAGGCCGGCGGGTCAAGCGACAGGAGCAGGACTCTGAGATCCACCAACAAGAAACCCCGGTAATTAACCTCTCATCACGAATGTTAACGGCGGCTGAGGTAAGCCTGCTTAGCAGGGGTCTCTCTTTTTGCCCATCATCTAAACTGGATATTTTTAAATTTGATGTAGAACTGTTCAAATTTGAGAGGTCAATGAAACTAAAGCAGTTTTTTTCCAATAAGACTGATAAGGTAGACTATCAGGGCGGCGACACCCAACGCTTCAGACTAAAAAGCCAGTTTATACCACCGGGACATTTCGGATCTATTGAGACATATATTAAGACCATCCGGGCGGACACCATAGCGATGGCCAAAAATATGAGACAACACCACAATCTCACTAAAGATGAACATCTGGCCCTCAGGACCCTTAGATCTGATAACAATATTATTATTAAACCCGCCGATAAAGGCGGGGCTATCGTGGTACTTGACTATAAAGACTATCGGTCAGGCATACTAGATATGCTTAATGACCCAAAAAGTTATGAGGACATTCGGTATAACCCCATCAATAGCATCTCTAGAAACGTAAGTGAGTACGTGGAGATGGGATTGACTAACAACTGGATCACAGAGGACACTGCACAATTCATTAATATTGATTTTCCAGTTACCCCAGTAATCTATGGCTTACCCAAGGTCCATAAAGGCTTTGACCCTCTGAAATACCGCCCCATAGTGGCGGGTACTAATTCAGCTACTCAGCCCCTAGCACAATGGCTTGATTTTTACCTGCAGCCATATGTAAGGAAGTTACCATCATACTTGAGAGACTCAGAAGACTTCTTACAGAAGTTATACACCATCCCCATGGAGAGTAATACACTGATGGCAACTATGGACATATCGTCTCTATATACCAATATCCCAAACGAGCATGGGATAAAAGCCGTGAAACATTTTCTGAGTCGAGATCCTCCCTCCATCCCGACGGAATACATTCTAGCGGGTCTGGAATTGATACTATATAATAACTGTTTCAAGTTTGAGCGCAACTATTATAAACAAATCATTGGGACAGCGATGGGTAGCGCGGCAGCACCCTCGTTCGCAAATTTGTTTGTTGGATACCTTGAAGAAAGATACATATTTGACTCCCCCTTATACACGGAGAATGTGATTTTTTGGGGTAGATATATTGATGATGTGATGGTTATATGGCGGAAAACCAGACAGGAGTTCATGGTGTTTGTTGATTACATCAACTCCCTATTTCCAACAATTGTGTTTAATCCCGAGATATCTGAGGACTATGTCACATTCCTCGACGTGGCAATTGAAAAAGATAAGGAGGGTCACCTAACCACTGGCTTGTTCTCTAAACCCACTGACCGCAATACCCTGCTGCGCTATGAGAGCGCACATCCCAGGAGACTAGTGGACAGTCTCCCAATTTCACAGTTCCTGAGGGTTCTCAGGATTAACTCAGATCCGGTGAAAAGAGAGCAACAAATTGGAGACATGTATGGGAAATTCCAGATTAGGGGGTATCCCAAACACGTATTGAACAAGACATTAGGGAAAGCCCGTGAGATATTCCTGGGACCACGTAAGAAGGACAGTGAAAAGAGGAAGGATGGGGGTATCTTCTTTCCGCAGACATTCAATAATGCTTCCCCCGCAATAGAACGCATTGTAAGGAGACACCATAACATTCTTTGTGCAGATCCGGGCGTGTGTCCGGTATTGAAACGACCATTTAGGAAACTTTACTATAAGAATCAGAACCTTAGGGATATGCTTGTGAAAGCGGATCCACAAGAGAAATATTCCAGACCCCCGATTCTCATGTCCTCTAAACGAGGTACATTTCGATGTAACAACTGTAATATCTGTAATTCATTGATTCTGGGTGCAGAACTTGCACACCCACACTCGGGACAAATGATTAAACTCGGTGGCCCCTTTAATTGTCTTACTGAATATTGTGTCTACTTGTTAAAGTGCCCGTGTGGATTGGCATACGTAGGCAAGACTGTGGGCCCTTTTAAAAAGAGGTTTCAACAACATCGTAGTGACATCCGGATCAACATCAACAGACACCTAAAAGGAGAATCAATTGACTATGAGAAGCCAGTTGCGGCACATTTTGTCAAATTGGGACACCAAACACACGAACTCAGAGGGATGGTAATAGAACATGTCCAGAAACCACCCCGGGGGGGGAGACCGGCATACCCGACTACTGCAAAGAGAGACTTTCTGGATACACAGACTGAATACTGTATACCCGAAGGGACTTAACACCGCGTTTGGATACACTTGCTTTCTTGAGAGACGTTGATTTGATGGAATTACATTTTTTGTTTTTTGGTACACTTCCCCTATGGTACCTTCCCCTATTTCCTACCAATGGCTCCCCCCCTTTCCCCCCCCCTTCTTTCCCCCCCCTTCTTTTTTCCCCCTCTCCCCTTCCCCCTCCCCCGTTCCTGGTCAGGACCCGTAGGGAACGCTTATACTCACCCTAATTGGGTGTCTGTAGTGGATTCAGTGTGACCATGGAGGTCCTTTCTCCCTGATATCTGCATTGGGACAGACATTTATTGATATGCATCTATCTGTTAATATTTTGTTTATAGTATGTAGGCGAGGTTGAGGTGGGGAGGCTCTCCCGTTGAGTGCGGCCTTCTGTCGCACGGCGGCCTGCTGGCGGACTACCATCCCTGTGGGTGGGGGCCCACTTTGCCGGCTGTGGGGCCCCAGGTCTGGGGCTCACTACGGAGGGAAGCCCTCCACCTCACCCCTAAGTGTTTGAGGCGCATATTGTGGTTTTATTTATGGCGTATTTGCTGCCTGGTTAACCTTTTGGCACTGAGGTGGAGAGGTTCCCCAGTGGTGCTCGACCCGTGCTGCCACAGGCGGATCCCATGATGCGCTAGTTCGGATGTGGGCACGCCACCGGCCGCCCCGTGCCAGATGTGGGCGGCCGGTGGGGAGCCTGCCATGGCGCGGGTGTGTGGTGACAGCATGACTTGGGCACTGTGGGTAGACCTATCCTCCTACTGGTATTGTTTATTTATTTTATTTTTCGTGTGCAACCTGAATCGAATGGGTTGCCGGGAGGTCTGAGGTGGAGAGGTTCCCCCAGCAGCGCTTGGTTTGCCGACGTTCCCCGCATGCGCCGGTGCTGACAGCAACCGGCGCTGGTGTTTATACACCAGATGCGGGACTGGCAGCTCCTGGCCCACTAGGAGCAGCCCTGGCAGCGCCGCTTTCCAATCGCAGCGGCTTGCTGCTCTGCTGGCACGTGGTGCTGCGGGGTGCGACCTACCCACCTTAGCCCCTGTTGAGCGACCGCATCAGGTCTCTGCCGTGTTTATTTTACTTATTTTACTTGTTTCACATGATTGTATTATGTATATGGTTTGTTATTGCATTTGTTTGGCTGGTGTTGTTCTGATTGGCTGCATCAGCTCTGATGTCACGTGGGACACACCCACTGACATCAGGTGGCAATCCCGGGCTCTCTGAGGACATTTAATCCTCAGTGGAGGGGAATCTCTGCTTGCTTGTTTTTGCTCCCCGATGAAGGGGCGCTAGACGCCCCGAAACGTTGGATTTTGTTGGATCTTTTTGGTCTTTGCTGTGATATTGACCTGTTGGATTTGAATACAATATCTTTTGGAGTGCTGGCTGATCGTCTTTCTTGTGTGTTTGCGGCGCCACCGCCGGCCACAGCACCCACTACAACGCTAGGTAAGAGTGCTTCTGTGCAATCTGACATTGTTAACTCTCTATAAGGGGGTGCCATCCATAACCCTCTATAAGGGGGTGCCATCCCTAACTCTCTATAAGGGGGTGCCATCCCTAACCCGCTATAAGGGGTTGTCACCCCAACCCTCTATGAGGGGGTGCCATCCCTAACCCTCTATAAGGGGGTGCCATCCATAACCCTCTATAAGGGGGTGCCATCCCTAACCCTCTATAAGGTCGGTGCCATCCCTAACCCTCTATAAGGTCGGTGCCATCCCTAACCCTCTATAAGGGGGTGCCATCCCTAACCCTCTATAAGGAGGTGCCATCCCTAACCCTCTATAAGACGGTGCCATCCCTAACCCTCTATAAGGGGGTGTCACCCCTAACCCTCTATAAGGAGGTGCCATCCCTAACCCTCTATAAGGGGGTGCCATCCCTAACCCTCTATAAGGAGGTGCCATCCCTAACCCTCTATAAGGGGGTGTCACCCCTAACCCTCTATAAGGAGGTGCCATCCCTAACCCTCTATAAGGGGGTGTCATCCCTAACCCTCTATAAGGAGGTGCCATCCCTAACCCTCTATAAGGAGATGCCATCCCTAACTATAAGGAGGTGCCATCCCTAACCCTCTATAAGGCGGTGCCATCCCTAACCCTCTATAAGGGGGTGCCATCCCTAACCCTCTATAAGGAGGTGCCATCCCTAACCCTCTATAAGGGGGTGCCATCCCTAACTCTCTATAAGGGGGTGCCATCCCTAACCCTCTATAAGGGGGTGTCATCCCTAACCCTCTATAAGGAGGTGCCATCCCTAACTATAAGGAGGTGCCATCCCTAACCCTCTATAAGGCGGTGCCATCCCTAACCCTCTATAAGGGGGTGCCATCCCTAACCCTCTATAAGGAGGTGCCATCCCTAACCCTCTATAAGGGGGTGCCATCCCTAACTCTCTATAAGGGGGTGCCATCCCTAACCCTCTATAATGGGGGTGCCATCCATAACCCTCTATAAGGGGGTGCCATCCCTAACTCTCTATAAGGGGGTGCCATCCATAACCCTCTATAAGGGGGTGCCATCCCTAACTCTCTATAAGGGGGTGCCATCCCTAACCCTCTATAAGGGGTTGTCACCCCAACCCTCTATGAGGGGGTGCCATCCCTAACCCTCTATAAGGGGGTGCCATCCCTAACCCTCTATAAGGGGGTGCCATCCATAACCCTCTATAAGGGGGTGCCATCCCTAACCCTCTATAAGGTCGGTGCCATCCCTAACCCTCTATAAGGTCGGTGCCATCCCTAACCCTCTATAAGGGGGTGCCATCCCTAACCCTCTATAAGGAGTTGCCATCCCTAACCCTCTATAAGACGGTGCCATCCCTAACCCTCTATAAGGGGGTGCCATCCCTAACCCTCTATAAGGAGTTGCCATCCCTAACCCTCTATAAGACGGTGCCATCCATAACCCTCTATATGGGGGTGCCATCCCTAACCCTCTATAAGGGGGTGTCACCCCTAACCCTCAATAAGGAGGTGCCATCCCTAACCCTCTATAAGGGGGTGCCATCCCTAACCCTCTATAAGGAGGTGCCATCCCTAACCCTCTATAAGGGGGTGTCACCCCTAACCCTCTATAAGGAGGTGCCATCCCTAACCCTCTATAAGGGGGTGTCATCCCTAACCCTCTATAAGGAGTTGCCATCCCGAACCCTCTATAAGACGGTGCCATCCCTAACCCTCTATAAGGGGGTGCCATCCCTAACCCTCTATAAAGAGTTGCCATCCCTAACCCTCTATAAGGGGGTGCCATCCCTAACCCTCTATAAGGAGTTGCCATCCCTAACCCTCTATAAGGAGGTGCCATCCCTAACCCTCTATAAGGAGTTGCCATCCCTAACCCTCTATAAGGGGGTGCCATCCCTAACCCTCTATAAGGGGGTGTCATCCCTAACCCTCTATAAGGAGGTGCCATCCCTAACCCTCTATATGGAGGTGCCATCCCTAACCCTCTATAAGGGGGTGTCACCCCTAACCCTCTATAGGGGGGTGTCACCCCTAACCCTCTATAAGGGGGTGCCATCCCTAACCCTCTATAGGGGGGTGTCACCCCTAACCCTCTATAAGGGGGTGCCATCCCTAACCCTCTATAAGGGGTTGCCATCCCTAACCCTCTATAAGGGGGTGCCATCCCTAACCCTCTAAAAAGGAGTGTCACCCCTAACCCTCTAAAAGGAGGTGCTATCCCTAACCCTCTATAAGGGGGTGCCATCTCTAACCCTCTATAAGGGGGTGTCAACCCTAACCCTCTATAAGGGGGTGCCATCTCTAACCCTCTATAAGGGGGTGCCATCCCTAACCCTCTATAAGGGGGTGCCATCCCTAACCCTCTATAAGGGGGTGTCACCCCTAACCCTCTATAAGGAGGTGCCATCCCTAACCCTCTATATGGGGGTGCCTTCCCAAACCCTCTATAAGGGGGTGTCACCCCTAACCCTCTATAAGGAGGTGCCATCCCTAACCCTCTATATGGGGGTGCCATCCCTAACCCTCTATAATGGGGTGTCACCCCTAACCCTCTATAAGGGGGTGCCATCCCTAACCCTCTATAGGGGGGTGTCACCCCTAACCCTGTATAAGGGGGTGCCATCCCTAACCCTCTATAAGGGGTTGCCATCCCTAACCCTCTATAAGGGGGTGCCATCCCTAACCCTCTATAAAGGGGTGTCACCCCTAACCCTCTATAAGGAGGTGCCATCCCTAACCCTCTATAAGGGGGTGACATCCCTAACCCTCTATAAGGGGGTGTCACCCCTAACCCTCTAAAAGGAGGTGCCATCCCTAACCCTCTATAAGGGGGTGTCACCCCTAACCCTCTATAAGGAGGTGCCATCCCTAACCCTCTATAAGGGGGTGCCATCCCTAACCCTCTATAAGGGGGTGTCACCCCTAACCCTCTATAAGGAGGTGCCATCCCTAACCCTCTATATGGGGGTGCCATCCCTAACCCTCTATAAGGGGGTGTCACCCCTAACCCTCTATAAGGAGGTGCCATCCCTAACCCTCTATATGGGGGTGCCATCCCTAACCCTCTATAAAGGGTTGTCACCCCTAACCCTCTATAAGGAGGTGCCATCCCTAACCCTCTATAAAGCGGTGCCATCCCTAACCCTCTATAAGGAGGTGCCATCCCTAACCCTCTATATGGGGGTGCCATCCCTAACCCTCTATAAGGGGGTGTCACCCCTAACCCTCTATAAGGAGGTGCCATCCCTAACCCTCTATATGGGGGTGCCATCCCTAACCCTCTATAAGGGGGTGTCACCCCTAACCCTCTATAAGGGGGTGCCATCCCTAACCCTCTATAGGGGGGTGTCACCCCTAACCCTGTATAAGGGGGTGCCATCCCTAACTCTCTATAAGGGGTTGCCATCCCTAACCCTCTATAAGGGGGTGCCATCCCTAACCCTCTATAAAGGGGTGTCACCCCTAACCCTCTATAAGGAGGTGCCATCCCTAATCCTCTATAAGGGGGTGCCATCCCTAACCCTCTATAAGGGGGTGTCACCCCTAACCCTCTATAAGGAGGTGCCATCCCTAACCCTCTATAAGGGGGTGTCACCCCTAACCCTCTATAAGGAGGTGCCATCCCTAACCCTCTATAAGGGGGTGCCATCCCTAACCCTCTATAAGGGGGTGTCACCCCTAACCCTCTATAAGGAGGTGCCATCCCTAACCCTCTATATGGGGGTGCCATCCCTAACCCTCTATAAGGGGGTGTCACCCCTAACCCTCTATAAGGAGGTGCCATCCCTCACCCTCTATATGGGGGTGCCATCCCTAACCCTCTATAAAGGGTTGTCACCCCTAACCCTCTATAAGGAGGTGCCATCCCTAACCCTCTATAAGGCGGTGCCATCCCTAACCCTCTATAAGAAGGTGCCATCCCTAACCCTCTATATGGGGGTGCCATCCCTAACCCTCTATAAGGGGGTGTCACCCCTAACCCTCTATAAGGAGGTGCCATCCCTAACCCTCTATATGGGGGTGCCATCCCTAACCCTCTATAAGGCGTGTCACCCCTAACCCTCTATAAGAAGGTGCCATCCCTAACTATAAGGAGGTGCCATCCCTAACCCTCTATAAGGAGGTGCCATCCCTAACCCTCTATAAGGAGGTGCCATCCCTAACCCTTTATAAGGGGGTGCCATCCATAACCTTCTATAAGGAGGTGTCACCCCTAACCCTCTATAAGGAGTTGCCATCCCTAACCCTCTATAAGGAGGTGCCATCCCTAACCCTCTATATGTGGGTGCCATCCCTAACCCTTTATAAGGGGGTGTCACCCCTAACCCTCTATAAGGAGGTGCCATCCCTAACCCTCTATATGGGGGTGCCATCCCTAACCCTCTATAAGGGGGTGTCACCCCTAACCCTCTATAAGGGGGTGCCATCCCTAACCCTCTATAGGGGGGTGTCACCCCTAACCCTGTATAAGGGGGTGCCATCCCTAACCCTCTATAAGGGGTTGCCATCCCTAACCCTCTATAAGGGGGTGCCATCCCTAACCCTCTATAAAGGGGTGTCACCCCTAACCCTCTATAAGGAGGTGCCATCCCTAATCCTCTATAAGGGGGTGCCATCCCTAACCCTCTATAAGGGGGTGTCACCCCTAACCCTCTATAAGGAGGTGCCATCCCTAACCCTCTATAAGGGGGTGTCACCCCTAACCCTCTATAAGGAGGTGCCATCCCTAACCCTCTATAAGGGGGTGCCATCCCTAACCCTCTATAAGGGGGTGTCACCCCTAACCCTCTATAAGGAGGTGCCATCCCTAACCCTCTATATGGGGGTGCCATCCCTAACCCTCTATAAGGGGGTGTCACCCCTAACCCTCTATAAGGAGGTGCCATCCCTCACCCTCTATATGGGGGTGCCATCCCTAACCCTCTATAAAGGGTTGTCACCCCTAACCCTCTATAAGGAGGTGCCATCCCTAACCCTCTATAAGGCGGTGCCATCCCTAACCCTCTATAAGGAGGTGCCATCCCTAACCCTCTATATGGGGGTGCCATCCCTAACCCTCTATAAGGGGGTGTCACCCCTAACCCTCTATAAGGAGGTGCCATCCCTAACCCTCTATATGGGGGTGCCATCCCTAACCCTCTATAAGGGGTGTCACCCCTAACCCTCTATAAGAAGGTGCCATCCCTAACTATAAGGAGGTGCCATCCCTAACCCTCTATAAGGAGGTGCCATCCCTAACCCTCTATAAGGCGGTGCCATCCCTAACTATAAGGAGGTGCCATCCCTAACCCTTTATAAGGGGGTGCCATCCATAACCTTCTATAAGGAGGTGTCACCCCTAACCCTCTATAAGGAGTTGCCATCCCTAACCCTCTATAAGGGGGTGCCATCCATAACCCTCTATAAGGGGGTGCCATCCCTAACCCTCTATAAGGTCGGTGCCATCCCTAACCCTCTATAAGGTCGGTGCCATCCCTAACGCTCTACAAGGTCGGTGCCATCCCTAACCCTCTATAAGGAGTTGCCATCCCTAACCCTCGATAAGACGGTGCCATCCCTAACCCTCTATAAGGGGGTGCCATCCCTAACTCTCTATAAGGAGGTGCCATCCCTAACCTTCTATAAGGGGGTGTCATCCCTAACCCTCTATAAGGAGGTGCCATCCCTAACCCTCTATAAGGAGATGCCATCCCTAACTATAAGGAGGTGCCATCCCTAACCCACTATAAGGGGGTGCCATCCCTAACCCTCTATAAGGAGGTGCCATCCCTAGCCCTCTATAAGGGGGTGCCATCCCTAACCCTCTATAAGGGGGTGCCATCCCTAACCCTCTATAAGGGGGTGTCATCCCTAACTCTCTATAAGGAGGTGCCATCCCTAACTATAAGGAGGTGCCATCCCTAACCCTCTATAAGGCGGTGCCATCCCTAACCCTCTATAAGGGGGTGCCATCCCTAACCCTCTATAAGGAGGTGCCATCCCTAACCCTTTATAAGGAGATGCCATCCCTAACTATAAGGAGGTGCCATCCCTAACCCTCTATAAGGAGGTGCCATCCCTAACTATAAGGAAGTACCATCCCTAACCCTCTATAAGGCAGTGCCATCCCTAACCCTCTATAAGGGGGTGCCATCCCTAACCCTCTATAAGGAGGTGCCATCCCTACCCCTCTATAAGGAGGTGCCATCCCTAACTATAAGGAGGTGCCATCCCTAACCCTCTATAAGGCGGTGCCATCCCTAACTCTCTATAAGGGGGTGCCATCCCTAACCCTCTATAAGGAGGTGCCATCCCTAACCCTCTATAAGGGGGTGCCATCCCTAACTCTCTATAAGGGGGTGCCATCCCTAACCCTCTATAAGGAGGTGTCATCCCTAACCCTCTATAAGGAGGTGCCATCCCTAACTATAAGGAGGTGCCATCCCTAACCCTCTATAAGGCGGTGCCATCCCTAACCCTCTATAAGGGGGTACCATCCCTAACCCTCTATAAGGAGGTGCCATCCCTAACCCTCTATAAGGGGGTGCCATCCCTAACTCTCTATAAGGGGGTGCCATCCCTAACCCTCTATAAGGGGGTGCCATCCATAACCCTCTATAAGGGGGTGCCATCCCTAACTCTCTATAAGGGGGTGCCATCCATAACCCTCTATAAGGGGGTGCCATCCCTAACTCTCTATAAGGGGGTGCCATCCCTAACCCTCTATAAGGGGTTGTCACCCCAACCCTCTATGAGGGGGTGCCATCCCTAACCCTCTATAAGGGGGTGCCATCCCTAACCCTCTATAAGGGGGTGCCATCCATAACCCTCTATAAGGGGGTGCCATCCCTAACCCTCTATAAGGGGGTGTCATCCCTAACCCTCTATAAGGAGGTGCCATCCCTAACTATAAGGAGGTGCCATCCCTAACCCTCTATAAGGCGGTGCCATCCCTAACCCTCTATAAGGGGGTGCCATCCCTAACCCTCTATAAGGAGGTGCCATCCCTAACCCTCTATAAGGGGGTGCCATCCCTAACTCTCTATAAGGGGGTGCCATCCCTAACCCTCTATAAGGGGGTGCCATCCATAACCCTCTATAAGGGGGTGCCATCCCTAACTCTCTATAAGGGGGTGCCATCCATAACCCTCTATAAGGGGGTGCCATCCCTAACTCTCTATAAGGGGGTGCCATCCCTAACCCTCTATAAGGGGTTGTCACCCCAACCCTCTATGAGGGGGTGCCATCCCTAACCCTCTATAAGGGGGTGCCATCCATAACCCTCTATAAGGGGGTGCCATCCCTAACCCTCTATAAGGTCGGTGCCATCCCTAACCCTCTATACGGTCGGTGCCATCCCTAACCCTCTATAAGGGGGTGCCATCCCTAACCCTCTATAAGGAGTTGCCATCCCTAACCCTCTATAAGACGGTGCCATCCCTAACCCTCTATAAGGGGGTGTCACCCCTAACCCTCTATAAGGAGGTGCCATCCCTAACCCTCTATAAGGGGGTGCCATCCCTAACCCTCTATAAGGAGGTGCCATCCCTAACCCTCTATAAGGGGGTGTCACCCCTAACCCTCTATAAGGAGGTGCCATCCCTAACCCTCTATAAGGGGGTGCCATCCCTAACCCTCTATAAGGAGTTGCCATCCCTAACCCTCTATAAGACGGTGCCATCCCTAACCCTCTATAAGGGGGTGCCATCCCTAACCCTCTATAAGGAGTTGCCATCCCTAACCCTCTATAAGGGGGTGCCATCCCTAACCCTCTATAAGGAGTTGCCATCCCTAACCCTCTATAAGGGGGTGTCACCCCTAACCCTCTATAAGGAGGTGCCATCCCTAACCCTCTATAAGGGGGTGCCATCCCTAACCCTCTATAAGGAGTTGCCATCCCTAACCCTCTATAAGGGGGTGCCATCCCTAACCCTCTATAAGGAGTTGCCATCCCTAACCCTCTATAAGGGGGTGTCACCCCTAACCCTCTATATGGAGGTGCCATCCCTAACCCTCTATAAGGAGTTGCCATCCCTAACCCTCTATAAGGGGGTGCCATCCCTAACCCTCTATAAGGAGGTGCCATCCCTAACCCTCTATAAGGGGGTGTCACCCCTAACCCTCTATAAGGAGATGCCATCCCTAACCCTCTATATGGAGGTGCCATCCCTAACCCTCTAGTAGGGGGTGTCACCCCTAACCCTCTATAAGGGGGTGCCATCCCTAACCCTCTATAGGGGGGTGTCACCCCTAACCCTCTATAAGAGGGTGCCATCCCTAACCCTCTATAAGGGGTTGCCATCCCTAACCCTCTATAAGGGGGTGCCATCCCTAACCCTCTAAAAAGGAGTGTCACCCCTAACCCTCTATAAGGAGGTGCCATCCCTAACCCTCTATAAGGGGGTGCCATCTCTAACCCTCTATAAGGGGGTGTCAACCCTAACCCTCTATAAGGAGGTGCCATCCCTAACCCTCTATAAGGGGGTGTTATCCCTAACCCTCTATAAGGGGGTGTTACCCCTAACCCTCTATAAGGAGGTGCCATCCCTAACCCTCTATATGGGGGTGCCATCCCTAACCCTCTATAAGGGGGTGTCACCCCTAACCCTCTATAAGGAGGTGCCATCCCTAACCCTCTATATGGGGGTGCCATCCCTAACCCTCTATAAGGGGGTCTCACCCCTAACCCTCTATAAGGGGGTGCCATCCCTAACCCTCTATAGGGGGGTGTCACCCCTAACCCTGTATAAGGGGGTGCCATCCCTAACCCTCTATAAGGGGTTGCCATCCCTAACCCTCTATAAGGGGGTGCCATCCCTAACCCTCTATAAAGGGGTGTCACCCCTAACCCTCTATAAGGAGGTGCCATCCCTAACCCTCTATAAGGGGGTGCCATCCCTAACCCTTCTATAAGGGGGTGTCACCCCTAACCCTCTAAAAGGAGGTGCCATCCCTAACCCTCTATAAGGGGGTGTCACCCCTAACCCTCTATAAGGAGGTGCCATCCCTAACCCTCTATAAGGGGGTGCCATCCCTAACCCTCTATAAGGGGGTGTCACCCCTAACCCTCTATCAGGAGGTGCCATCCCTAACCCTCTATATGGGGGTGCCATCCCTAACCCTCTATAAGGGGGTGTCACCCCTAACCCTCTATAAGGAGGTGCCATCCCTAACCCTCTATATGGGGGTGCCATCCCTAACCCTCTATAAAGGGTTGTCACCCCTAACCCTCTATAAGGAGGTGCCATCCCTAACCCTCTATAAGGCGGTGCCATCCCTAACCCTCTATAAGGAGGTGCCATCCCTAACCCTCTATATGGGGGTGCCATCCCTAACCCTCTATAAGGGGGTGTCACCCCTAACCCTCTATAAGGGGGTGTCACCCCTAACCCTCTATAAGGAGGTGCCATCCCTAACCCTCTATAAGGCGGTGCCATCCCTAACCCTCTATAAGGAGGTGCCATCCCTAACCCTCTATAAGGGGGTGCCATCCCTAACCCTCTATAAGGCGGTGCCATCCCTAACCCTCTATAAGGAGGTGCCATCCCTAACCCTCTATAAGGAGGTGCCATCCCTAACCCTCTATATGGGGGTGCCATCCCTAACCCTCTATAAGGGGGTGTCACCCCTAACCCTCTATAAGGGGGTGCCATCCCTAACCCTCTATAGGGGGGTGTCACCCCTAACCCTGTATAAGGGGGTGCCATCCCTAACCCTCTATAAGGGGTTGCCATCCCTAACCCTCTATAAGGGGGTGCCATCCCTAACCCTCTATAAAGGGGTGTCACCCCTAACCCTCTATAAGGAGGTGCCATCCCTAACCCTCTATAAGGGGGTGCCATCCCTAACCCTCTATAAGGGGGTGTCACCCCTAACCCTCTATAAGGAGGTGCCATCCCTAACCCTCTATAAGGGGGTGCCATCCCTAACCCTCTATAAGGGGGTGTCACCCCTAACCCTCTATAAGGAGGTGCCAACCCTAACCCTCTATATGGGGGTGCCATCCCTAACCCTCTATAAGGGGGTGTCACCCCTAACCCACTATAAGAAGGTGCCATCCCTAACCCTCTATATGGGGGTGCCATCCCTAACCCTCTATAAAGGGTTGTCACCCCTAACCCTCTATAAGGAGGTGCCATCCCTAACCCTCTATATGGGGGTGCCATCCCTAACCCTCTATAAGGGGGTCTCACCCCTAACCCTCTATAAGGGGGTGCCATCCCTAACCCTCTATAGGGGGGTGTCACCCCTAACCCTGTATAAGGGGGTGCCATCCCTAACCCTCTATAAGGGGTTGCCATCCCTAACCCTCTATAAGGGGGTGCCATCCCTAACCCTCTATAAAGGGGTGTCACCCCTAACCCTCTATAAGGAGGTGCCATCCCTAACCCTCTATAAGGGGTGCCATCCCTAACCCTTCTATAAGGGGGTGTCACCCCTAACCCTCTAAAAGGAGGTGCCATCCCTAACCCTCTATAAGGGGGTGTCACCCCTAACCCTCTATAAGGAGGTGCCATCCCTAACCCTCTATAAGGGGGTGCCATCCCTAACCCTCTATAAGGGGGTGTCACCCCTAACCCTCTATCAGGAGGTGCCATCCCTAACCCTCTATATGGGGGTGCCATCCCTAACCCTCTATAAGGGGGTGTCACCCCTAACCCTCTATAAGGAGGTGCCATCCCTAACCCTCTATATGGGGGTGCCATCCCTAACCCTCTATAAAGGGTTGTCACCCCTAACCCTCTATAAGGAGGTGCCATCCCTAACCCTCTATAAGGCGGTGCCATCCCTAACCCTCTATAAGGAGGTGCCATCCCTAACCCTCTATATGGGGGTGCCATCCCTAACCCTCTATAAGGGGGTGTCACCCCTAACCCTCTATAAGGGGGTGTCACCCCTAACCCTCTATAAGGAGGTGCCATCCCTAACCCTCTATAAGGCGGTGCCATCCCTAACCCTCTATAAGGAGGTGCCATCCCTAACCCTCTATAAGGGGGTGCCATCCCTAACCCTCTATAAGGCGGTGCCATCCCTAACCCTCTATAAGGAGGTGCCATCCCTAACCCTCTATAAGGAGGTGCCATCCCTAACCCTCTATATGGGGGTGCCATCCCTAACCCTCTATAAGGGGGTGTCACCCCTAACCCTCTATAAGGGGGTGCCATCCCTAACCCTCTATAGGGGGGTGTCACCCCTAACCCTGTATAAGGGGGTGCCATCCCTAACCCTCTATAAGGGGTTGCCATCCCTAACCCTCTATAAGGGGGTGCCATCCCTAACCCTCTATAAAGGGGTGTCACCCCTAACCCTCTATAAGGAGGTGCCATCCCTAACCCTCTATAAGGGGGTGCCATCCCTAACCCTCTATAAGGGGGTGTCACCCCTAACCCTCTATAAGGAGGTGCCATCCCTAACCCTCTATAAGGGGGTGCCATCCCTAACCCTCTATAAGGGGGTGTCACCCCTAACCCTCTATAAGGAGGTGCCAACCCTAACCCTCTATATGGGGGTGCCATCCCTAACCCTCTATAAGGGGGTGTCACCCCTAACCCACTATAAGAAGGTGCCATCCCTAACCCTCTATATGGGGGTGCCATCCCTAACCCTCTATAAAGGGTTGTCACCCCTAACCCTCTATAAGGAGGTGCCATCCCTAACCCTCTATAAGGCGGTGCCATCCCTAACCCTCTATAAGGAGGTGCCATCCCTAACCCTTTATATGGGGGTGCCATCCCTAACCCTCTATAAGGGGGTGTCACCCCTAACCCTCTATAAGGAGGTGCCATCCCTAACCCTCTATATGGGGGTGCCATCCCTAACCCTCTATAAGGGGTGTCACCCCTAACCCTCTATAAGGAGGTGCCATCCCTAACTATAAGGAGGTGCCATCCCTAACCCTCTATAAGGAGGTGCCATCCCTAACCCTCTATATGGGGGTGTCACCCCTAACCCTCTATAAGGGGTGTCACCCCTAACCCTCTATAAGGGGGTGCCATCCCTAACCCTCTATAAGGGGGTGCCATCCCTAACCCTCTATAAGGGGGTGCCATCCCTAACCCTCTATAAGGGGGTGCCATCCCTAACCCTCTATAAGGAGATGCCATCCCTAACCCTCTATAAGGAGATGCCATCCCTAACTATAAGGAAGTGCCATCCCTAACCCTCTATAAGGCAGTGCCATCCCTAACCCTCTATAAGGAGGTGCCATCCCTAACCCTCTATAAGGAGATGCCATCCCTAACTATAAGGAGGTGCCATCCCTAACCCTCTATAAGGAGGTGCCATCCCTAACCCTCTATAAGGAGATGCCATCCCTAACTATAAGGAAGTGCCATCCCTAACCCTCTATAAGGCAGTGCCATCCCTAACCCTCTATAAGGAGGTGCCATCCCTAACCCTCTATAAGGAGATGCCATCCCTAACTATAAGGAGGTGCCATCCCTAACCCTCTATAAGGAGGTGCCATCCCTAACCCTCTATAAGGCGGTGCCATCCCTAACCCTCTATAAGGAGGTGCCATCCCTAACCCTCTATAAGGGGGTGCCATCCCTATCTCTCTTTAAGGGGGTTCCATCCCTAACCCTCTATAAAGGGGTGTTATCCCTAACCCTCTATAAGGGGATGCCATCCCTAACTATAAGGAGGTGCCATCCCTAACCCTCTATAAGGCGGTGCCATCCCTAACCCTCTATAAGGGGGTGCCATCCCTAACCCTCTATAAGGAGGTGCCATCCCTAACCCTTTATAAGGGGGTGCCATCCCTAACTCTCTATAAGGGGGTGCCATCCCTAACCCTCTATAAGGGGGTGCCATCCATAACCCTCTATAAGGGGGTGCCATCCCTAATTCTCTATAAGGGGGTGCCATCCATAAACCTCTATAAGGGGGTGCCATCCCTAACTCTCTATAAGGGGGTGCCATCCCTAACCCTCTATAAGGGGTTGTCACCCCAACCCTCTATGAGGGGGTGCCATCCCTAACCCTCTATAAGGGGGTGCCATCCCTAACCCTCTATAAGGGGGTGCCATCCATAACCCTCTATAAGGGGGTGCTATCCATAACCCTCTATAAGGGGGTGCCATCCCTAACCCTCTATAAGGGGGTGCTATCCATAACCCTCTATAAGGGGGTGCCATCCATAACCCTCTATAAGGGGGTGCTATCCATAACCCTCTATAAGGGGGTGCCATCCCTAACCCTCTATAAGGGGGTGCCATCCATAACCCTCTATAAGGGGGTGCTATCCATAACCCTCTATAAGGGGGTGCTATCCATAACCCTCTATAAGGTCGGTGCCATCCCTAACCCTCTATAAGGTCGGTGCCATCCCTAACACTCTATAAGGTCGGTGCCATCCCTAACCCTCTATAAGGTCGGTGCCATCCCTAACCCTCTATAAGGGGGTGCCATCCCTAACCCTCTATAAGGAGTTGCCATCCCTAACCCTCTATAAGACGGTGCCATCCCTAACCCTCTATAAGGGGGTGTCACCCCTAACCCTCTATAAGGAGGTGCCATCCCTAACCCTCTATAAGGGGGTGCCATCCCTAACCCTCTATAAGGAGGTGCCAGCCCTAACCCTCTATAAGGGGGTGTCACCCCTAACCCTCTATAAGGAGGTGCCATCCCTAACCCTCTATAAGGGGGTGCCATCCCTAACCCTCTATAAGACGGTGCCATCCCTAACCCTCTATAAGGGGGTGCCATCCCTAACCCTCTATAAGGAGTTGCCATCCCTAACCCTCTATAAGGGGGTGCCATCCCTAACCCTCTATAAGGAGTTGCCATCCCTAACCCTCTATAAGGAGTTGCCATCCCTAACCCTCTATAAGGGGGTGCCATCCCTAACCCTCTATAAGGAGTTGCCATCCCTAACCCTCTATAAGACGGTGCCATCCTTAACCCTCTATAAGGAGGTGCCATCCCTAACCCTCTATAAGGGGGTGCCATCCCTAACCCTCTATAAGGAGGTGCCATCCCTAACCCTCTATAAGGAGGTGCCATCCCTAACCCTCAATAAGGGGGTGCCATCCCTAACCCTCTATAAGGAGTTGCCATCCCTAACCCTCTATAAGGGGGTGCCATCCCTATCCCTCTATAAGGAGTTGCCATCCCTAACCCTCTATAAGGAGTTGCAATCCCTAACCCTCTATAAGGAGGTGCCATCCCTAACCCTCTATATGGAGGTGCCATCCCTAACCCTCTATAAGGGGGTGCCATCCCTAACCCTCTATATGGAGGTGCCATCCCTAACCCTCTATAAGGAGGTGCCATCCCTAACCCTCTATAAGGGGGTGCCATCCCTAACCCTCTATAAGGAGGTGCCATCCCTAACCCTCTATAAGGAGGTGCCATCCCTAACCCTCTATAAGGGGGTGCCATCCCTAACCCTCTATATGGAGGTGCCATCCCTAACCCTCTATAAGGGGGTGTCACCCCTAACCCTCTATAGGGGGGTGTCACCCCTAACCCTCTATAAGGGGGTGCCATCCCTAACCCTCTATAGGGGGGTGTCACCCCTAACCCTCTATAAGGGGGTGCCATCCCTAACCCTCTATAAGGGGTTGCCATCCCTAACCCTCTATAAGGGGGTGCCATCCCTAACCCTCTATAAAGGGGTGTCACCCCTAACCCTCTATAAGGAGGTGCCATCCCTAACCCTCTATAAGGGGGTGCCATCTCTAACCCTCTATAAGGGGGTGTCACCCCTAACCCTCTATAAGGAGGTGCCATCCCTAACCCTCTATATGGGGGTGCCATCCCTAACCCTCTATAAGGGGGTGTCACCCCTAACCCTCTATAAGGAGGTGCCATCCCTAACCCTCTATATGGGGGTGCCATCCCTAACCCTCTATAAGGGGGTGTCACCCCTAACCCTCTATAAGGAGGTGCCATCCCTAACCCTCTATATGGGGGTGCCATCCCTAACCCTCTATAAGGGGGTGTCACCCCTAACCCTCTATAAGGGGGTGCCATCCCTAACCCTCTATAGGGGGGTGTCACCCCTAACCCTGTATAAGGGGGTGCCATCCCTAACCCTTCTATAAGGGGGTGCCATCCCTAACCCTCTATAAGGAGGTGCCATCCCTAACCCTCTATAAGGGGGTGTCACCCCTAACCCTCTATAAGGGGGTGTCACCCCTAACCCTCTATCAGGAGGTGCCATCCCTAACCCTCTATATGGGGGTGCCATCCCTAACCCTCTATAAGGGGGTGTCACCCCTAACCCTCTATAAGGAGGTGCCATCCCTAACCCTCTATATGGGGGTGCCATCCCTAACCCTCTATAAAGGGTTGTCACCCCTATCCCTCTATAAGGCGGTGCCATCCCTAACCCTCTATAAGGAGTTGCCATCCCTAACCCTCTATAAGGGGGTGTCACCACTAACCCTCTATAAGGAGGTGCCATCCCTAACCCTCTATAAGGGGGTGCCATCCCTAACCCTCTATAAGGGGGTGTCACCCCTAACCCTCTATAAGGAGGTGCCATCCCTAACCCTCTATATGGGGGTGCCATCCCTAACCCTCTATAAAGGGTTGTCACCCCTAACACTCTATAAGGGGGTGCCATCCCTAACCCTCTATAAGGCGGTGCCATCCCTAACCCTCTATAAGGAGGTGCCATCCCTAACCCTCTATATGGGGGTGCCATCCCTAACCCTCTATAAGGGGGTGTCACCCCTAACCCTCTATAAGGGGGTGCCATCTCTAACCCTCTATAAGGGGGTGTCAACCCTAACCCTCTATAAGGAGGTGCCATCCCTAACCCTCTATAAGGGGGTGCCATCCCTAACCCTCTATAAGGGGGTGTTACCCCTAACCCTCTATAAGGAGGTGCCATCCCTAACCCTCTATATGGGGGTGCCATCCCTAACCCTCTATAAGGGGGTGTCACCCCTAACCCTCTATAAGGAGGTGCCATCCCTAACCCTCTATATGGGGGTGCCATCCCTAACCCTCTATAGGGGGGTGTCACCCCTAACCCTGTATAAGGGGGTGCCATCCCTAACCCTCTATAAGGGGTTGCCATCCCTAACCCTCTATAAGGGGGTGCCATCCCTAACCCTCTATAAAGGGGTGTCACCCCTAACCCTCTATAAGGAGGTGCCATCCCTAACCCTCTATAAGGGGGTGCCATCCCTAACCCTTCTATAAGGGGGTGTCACCCCTAACCCTCTATAAGGAGGTGCCATCCCTAACCCTCTATAAGGGGGTGCCACCCCTAACCCTCTATAAGGAGGTGCCATCCCTAACCCTCTATAAGGGGGTGCCATCCCTAACCCTCTATAAGGGGGTGTCACCCCTAACCCTCTATAAGGAGGTGCCATCCCTAACCCTCTGTAAGGGGGTGTCACCCCTAACCCTCTATAAGGAGGTGCCATCCCTAACCCTCTATATGGGGGTGCCATCCCTAACCCTTTATAAAGGGTTGTCACCCCTAACCCTCTATAAGGAGGTGCCATCCCTAACCCTCTATAAGGCGGTGCCATCCCTAACCCTCTATAAGGAGGTGCCATCCCTAACCCTCTATATGGGGGTGCCATCCCTAACCCTCTATAAGGGGGTGTCACCCCTAACCCTCTATAAGGAGGTGCCATACCTAACCCTCTATATGGGGGTGCCATCCCTAACCCTCTATCAGGGGGTGTCACCCCTAACCCTCTATAAGGGGGTGCCATCCCTAACCCTCTATAGGGGGGTGTCACCCCTAACCCTGTATAAGGGGGTGCCATCCCTAACCCTCTATAAGGGGTTGCCATCCCTAACCCTCTATAAGGGGGTGCCATCCCTAACCCTCTATAAAGGGGTGTCACCCCTAACCCTCTATAAGGAGGTGCCATCCCTAACCCTCTATAAGGGGGTGCCATCCCTAACCCTCTATAAGGGGGTGTCACCCCTAACCCTCTATAAGGAGGTGCCATCCCTAACCCTCTATAAGGGGGTGCCATCCCTAACCCTCTATAAGGGGGTGTCACCCCTAACCCTCTATAAGGAGGTGCCAACCCTAACCCTCTATATGGGGGTGCCATCCCTAACCCTCTATAAGGGGGTGTCACCCCTAACCCACTATAAGGAGGTGCCATCCCTAACCCTCTATATGGGGGTGCCATCCCTAACCCTCTATAAAGGGTTGTCACCCCTAACCCTCTATAAGGAGGTGCCATCCCTAACCCTCTATAAGGCGGTGCCATCCCTAACCCTCTATAAGGAGGTGCCATCCCTAACCCTCTATATGGGGGTGCCATCCCTAACCCTCTATAAGGGGGTGTCACCCCTAACCCTCTATAAGGAGGTGCCATCCCTAACCCTCTATATGGGGGTGCCATCCCTAACCCTCTATAAGGGGTGTCACCCCTAACCCTCTATAAGGAGGTGCCATCCCTAACTATAAGGAGGTGCCATCCCTAACCCTCTATAAGGAGGTGCCATCCCTAACCCTCTATAAGGCGGTGCCATCCCTAACCCTCTATAAGGAGGTGCCATCCCTAACCCTTTATAAGGGGGTGCCATCCATAACCTTCTATAAGGAGGTGTCACCCCTAACCCTCTATAAGGAGGTGCCATCCTTAACCCTTTATAAGGGGGTGCCATCCATAACCTTCTATAAGGAGGTGCCATCCCTAACCCTCTATAAGGGGGTGCCATCCCTAACCCTCTATAAGGCGGTGCCATCCCTAACCCTCTATAAGGAGGTGCCATCCCTAACCCTTTATAAGGGGGTGCCATCCCTAACCCTCTATAAGGGGGTGCCATCCCTAACCCTCTATAAGGGGGTGCCAACCCAAACCCACTATAAGGGGGTGTCACCCCTAACCCTCTATAAGGGGGTGTCATCCCTAACCCTCTATATGGGGGTGCCATCCCTAACCCTCTATATGGAGGTGCCATCCCTAACCCTCTATAAGGGGGTGTCATCCCTAACCCTCTATATGGAGGTGCCATCCCTAACCCTCTATAAGGGGGTGTCATCCCTAACCCTCTATATGGGGGTGCCATCCCTAACCCTCTATAAGGAGGTGCCATTCATAACCCACTGTAAGGGGGTGTCACCCCTAACCCTCTATAAGGGGGTGTCATCCCTAACCCTCTATAAGGAGGTGCCATTCATAACCCTCTATAAGGGGGTGCCATCCCTAACCCTCTGTAAGGGGGTGTCATCCATAACCCTCTATAAGGGGGTGTCATCCCTAACCCTCTATAAGGAGGTGCCATCCCTAACCCTCTGTAAGGGGGTGTCATCCCTAACCCTCTATAAGGAGGTGCCATTCATAACCCTCTATAAGGGGGTGCCATCCCTAACCCTCTGTAAAGGGGTGTCACCCCTAACCCTCTATAAGGGGGTGTCACCCCTAACCCTCTATAAGGGGGTGTCATCCCTAACCCTCTATAATGAGGTGCCATTCATAACCCTCTATAAGGGGGTGCCATCCCTAACCCTCTGTAAGGGGGTGTCATCCATAACCCTCTATAAGGGGGTGTCATCCCTAACCCTCTATAAGGAGGTGCCATCCCTAACCCTCTGTAAGGGGGTGTCATCCCTAACCCTCTATAAGGGGGTGTCACCCCTAACCCTCTATAAGGGGGTGTCATCCCTAACCCTCTATAAGGAGGTGCCATTCATAACCCTCTATAAGGGGGTGCCATCCCTAACCCTCTGTAAGGGGGTGTCACCCCTAACCCTCTATAAGGGGGTGTCACCCCTAACCCTCTATAAGGGGGTTTCATCCCTAACCCTCTATAAGGAGGTGCCATCCCTAACCCTCTGTAAGGGGGTGTCATCCCTAACCCTCTATAAGGGGGTGTCACCCCTAACCCTCTATAAGGGGGTGTCATCCCTAACCCTCTATAAGGAGGTGCCATTCATAACCCTCTATAAGGGGGTGCCATCCCTAACCCTCTATAAGGGGTGTCACCCCTAACCCTCTATAAGGGGGTGCCATCCCTAACCCTCTATAAGGGGGTGCCATCCCTAACCCTCTGTAAGGGGGTGTCATCCCTAACCCTCTATAAGGAGATGCCATCCCTAACTATAAGGAAGTGCCATCCCTAACCCTCTATAAGGCAGTGCCATCCCTAACCCTCTATAAGGAGGTGCCATCCCTAACCCTCTATAAGGAGATGCCATCCCTAACTATAAAGAGGTGCCATCCCTAACCCTCTATAAGGAGGTGCCATCCCTAACCCTCTATAAGGAGATGCCATCCCTAACTATAAGGAAGTGCCATCCCTAACCCTCTATATGGCAGTGCCATCCCTAACCCTCTATAAGGAGGTGCCATCCCTAACCCTCTATAAGGAGGTGCCATCCCTAACCCTCTATAAGGAGGTGCCATCCCTAACCCTCTATAAGGAGGTGCCATCCCTAACTATAAGGAGGTGCCATCCCTAACCCTCTATAAGGAGGTGCCATCCCTAACCCTCTATAAGGCGGTGCCATCCCTAACCCTCTATAAGGAGGTGCCATCCCTAACCCTCTATAAGGGGGTGCCATCCCTATCTCTCTTTAAGGGGGTTCCATCCCTAACCCTCTATAAGGAGGTGCCATCCCTAACCCTCTATAAGGGGGTGACATCCCTAACCCTCTATAAGGGGGTGTCACCCCTAACCCTCTAAAAGGAGGTGCCATCCCTAACCCTCTATAAGGGGGTGTCACCCCTAACCCTCTATAAGGAGGTGCCATCCCTAACCCTCTATAAGGGGGTGCCATCCCTAACCCTCTATAAGGGGGTGTCACCCCTAACCCTCTATAAGGAGGTGCCATCCCTAACCCTCTATATGGGGGTGCCATCCCTAACCCTCTATAAGGGGGTGTCACCCCTAACCCTCTATAAGGAGGTGCCATCCCTAACCCTCTATATGGGGGTGCCATCCCTAACCCTCTATAAAGGGTTGTCACCCCTAACCCTCTATAAGGAGGTGCCATCCCTAACCCTCTATAAAGCGGTGCCATCCCTAACCCTCTATAAGGAGGTGCCATCCCTAACCCTCTATATGGGGGTGCCATCCCTAACCCTCTATAAGGGGGTGTCACCCCTAACCCTCTATAAGGAGGTGCCATCCCTAACCCTCTATATGGGGGTGCCATCCCTAACCCTCTATAAGGGGGTGTCACCCCTAACCCTCTATAAGGAGGTGCCATCCCTAACCCTCTATATGGGGGTGCCATCCCTAACCCTCTATAAGGGGGTGTCACCCCTAACCCTCTATAAGGGGGTGCCATCCCTAACCCTCTATAGGGGGGTGTCACCCCTAACCCTGTATAAGGGGGTGCCATCCCTAACTCTCTATAAGGGGTTGCCATCCCTAACCCTCTATAAGGGGGTGCCATCCCTAACCCTCTATAAAGGGGTGTCACCCCTAACCCTCTATAAGGAGGTGCCATCCCTAATCTTCTATAAGGGGGTGCCATCCCTAACCCTCTATAAGGGGGTGTCACCCCTAACCCTCTATAAGGAGGTGCCATCCCTAACCCTCTATAAGGGGGTGTCACCCCTAACCCTCTATAAGGAGGTGCCATCCCTAACCCTCTATAAGGGGGTGCCATCCCTAACCCTCTATAAGGGGGTGTCACCCCTAACCCTCTATAAGGAGGTGCCATCCCTAACCCTCTATATGGGGGTGCCATCCCTAACCCTCTATAAGGGGGTGTCACCCCTAACCCTCTATAAGGAGGTGCCATCCCTCACCCTCTATATGGGGGTGCCATCCCTAACCCTCTATAAAGGGTTGTCACCCCTAACCCTCTATAAGGAGGTGCCATCCCTAACCCTCTATAAGGCGGTGCCATCCCTAACCCTCTATAAGAAGGTGCCATCCCTAACCCTCTATATGGGGGTGCCATCCCTAACCCTCTATAAGGGGGTGTCACCCCTAACCCTCTATAAGGAGGTGCCATCCCTAACCCTCTATATGGGGGTGCCATCCCTAACCCTCTATAAGGCGTGTCACCCCTAACCCTCTATAAGAAGGTGCCATCCCTAACTATAAGGAGGTGCCATCCCTAACCCTCTATAAGGAGGTGCCATCCCTAACCCTCTATAAGGAGGTGCCATCCCTAACCCTTTATAAGGGGGTGCCATCCATAACCTTCTATAAGGAGGTGTCACCCCTAACCCTCTATAAGGAGTTGCCATCCCTAACCCTCTATAAGGAGGTGCCATCCCTAACCCTCTATATGTGGGTGCCATCCCTAACCCTTTATAAGGGGGTGTCACCCCTAACCCTCTATAAGGAGGTGCCATCCCTAACCCTCTATATGGGGGTGCCATCCCTAACCCTCTATAAGGGGGTGTCACCCCTAACCCTCTATAAGGGGGTGCCATCCCTAACCCTCTATAGGGGGGTGTCACCCCTAACCCTGTATAAGGGGGTGCCATCCCTAACCCTCTATAAGGGGTTGCCATCCCTAACCCTCTATAAGGGGGTGCCATCCCTAACCCTCTATAAAGGGGTGTCACCCCTAACCCTCTATAAGGAGGTGCCATCCCTAATCCTCTATAAGGGGGTGCCATCCCTAACCCTCTATAAGGGGGTGTCACCCCTAACCCTCTATAAGGAGGTGCCATCCCTAACCCTCTATAAGGGGGTGTCACCCCTAACCCTCTATAAGGAGGTGCCATCCCTAACCCTCTATAAGGGGGTGCCATCCCTAACCCTCTATAAGGGGGTGTCACCCCTAACCCTCTATAAGGAGGTGCCATCCCTAACCCTCTATATGGGGGTGCCATCCCTAACCCTCTATAAGGGGGTGTCACCCCTAACCCTCTATAAGGAGGTGCCATCCCTCACCCTCTATATGGGGGTGCCATCCCTAACCCTCTATAAAGGGTTGTCACCCCTAACCCTCTATAAGGAGGTGCCATCCCTAACCCTCTATAAGGCGGTGCCATCCCTAACCCTCTATAAGGAGGTGCCATCCCTAACCCTCTATATGGGGGTGCCATCCCTAACCCTCTATAAGGGGGTGTCACCCCTAACCCTCTATAAGGAGGTGCCATCCCTAACCCTCTATATGGGGGTGCCATCCCTAACCCTCTATAAGGGGTGTCACCCCTAACCCTCTATAAGAAGGTGCCATCCCTAACTATAAGGAGGTGCCATCCCTAACCCTCTATAAGGAGGTGCCATCCCTAACCCTCTATAAGGCGGTGCCATCCCTAACTATAAGGAGGTGCCATCCCTAACCCTTTATAAGGGGGTGCCATCCATAACCTTCTATAAGGAGGTGTCACCCCTAACCCTCTATAAGGAGTTGCCATCCCTAACCCTCTATAAGGGGGTGCCATCCATAACCCTCTATAAGGGGGTGCCATCCCTAACCCTCTATAAGGTCGGTGCCATCCCTAACCCTCTATAAGGTCGGTGCCATCCCTAACGCTCTACAAGGTCGGTGCCATCCCTAACCCTCTATAAGGAGTTGCCATCCCTAACCCTCGATAAGACGGTGCCATCCCTAACCCTCTATAAGGGGGTGCCATCCCTAACTCTCTATAAGGAGGTGCCATCCCTAACCTTCTATAAGGGGGTGTCATCCCTAACCCTCTATAAGGAGGTGCCATCCCTAACCCTCTATAAGGAGATGCCATCCCTAACTATAAGGAGGTGCCATCCCTAACCCACTATAAGGGGGTGCCATCCCTAACCCTCTATAAGGAGGTGCCATCCCTAACCCTCTATAAGGGGGTGCCATCCCTAACCCTCTATAAGGGGGTGCCATCCCTAACCCTCTATAAGGGGGTGTCATCCCTAACTCTCTATAAGGAGGTGCCATCCCTAACTATAAGGAGGTGCCATCCCTAACCCTCTATAAGGCGGTGCCATCCCTAACCCTCTATAAGGGGGTGCCATCCCTAACCCTCTATAAGGAGGTGCCATCCCTAACCCTTTATAAGGAGATGCCATCCCTAACTATAAGGAGGTGCCATCCCTAACCCTCTATAAGGAGGTGCCATCCCTAACTATAAGGAAGTACCATCCCTAACCCTCTATAAGGCAGTGCCATCCCTAACCCTCTATAAGGGGGTGCCATCCCTAACCCTCTATAAGGAGGTGCCATCCCTACCCCTCTATAAGGAGGTGCCATCCCTAACTATAAGGAGGTGCCATCCCTAACCCTCTATAAGGCGGTGCCATCCCTAACTCTCTATAAGGGGGTGCCATCCCTAACCCTCTATAAGGAGGTGCCATCCCTAACCCTCTATAAGGGGGTGCCATCCCTAACTCTCTATAAGGGGGTGCCATCCCTAACCCTCTATAAGGAGGTGTCATCCCTAACCCTCTATAAGGAGGTGCCATCCCTAACTATAAGGAGGTGCCATCCCTAACCCTCTATAAGGCGGTGCCATCCCTAACCCTCTATAAGGGGGTACCATCCCTAACCCTCTATAAGGAGGTGCCATCCCTAACCCTCTATAAGGGGGTGCCATCCCTAACTCTCTATAAGGGGGTGCCATCCCTAACCCTCTATAAGGGGGTGCCATCCATAACCCTCTATAAGGGGGTGCCATCCCTAACTCTCTATAAGGGGGTGCCATCCATAACCCTCTATAAGGGGGTGCCATCCCTAACTCTCTATAAGGGGGTGCCATCCCTAACCCTCTATAAGGGGTTGTCACCCCAACCCTCTATGAGGGGGTGCCATCCCTAACCCTCTATAAGGGGGTGCCATCCCTAACCCTCTATAAGGGGGTGCCATCCATAACCCTCTATAAGGGGGTGCCATCCCTAACCCTCTATAAGGGGGTGTCATCCCTAACCCTCTATAAGGAGGTGCCATCCCTAACTATAAGGAGGTGCCATCCCTAACCCTCTATAAGGCGGTGCCATCCCTAACCCTCTATAAGGGGGTGCCATCCCTAACCCTCTATAAGGAGGTGCCATCCCTAACCCTCTATAAGGGGGTGCCATCCCTAACTCTCTATAAGGGGGTGCCATCCCTAACCCTCTATAAGGGGGTGCCATCCATAACCCTCTATAAGGGGGTGCCATCCCTAACTCTCTATAAGGGGGTGCCATCCATAACCCTCTATAAGGGGGTGCCATCCCTAACTCTCTATAAGGGGGTGCCATCCCTAACCCTCTATAAGGGGTTGTCACCCCAACCCTCTATGAGGGGGTGCCATCCCTAACCCTCTATAAGGGGGTGCCATCCATAACCCTCTATAAGGGGGTGCCATCCCTAACCCTCTATAAGGTCGGTGCCATCCCTAACCCTCTATACGGTCGGTGCCATCCCTAACCCTCTATAAGGGGGTGCCATCCCTAACCCTCTATAAGGAGTTGCCATCCCTAACCCTCTATAAGACGGTGCCATCCCTAACCCTCTATAAGGGGGTGTCACCCCTAACCCTCTATAAGGAGGTGCCATCCCTAACCCTCTATAAGGGGGTGCCATCCCTAACCCTCTATAAGGAGGTGCCATCCCTAACCCTCTATAAGGGGGTGTCACCCCTAACCCTCTATAAGGAGGTGCCATCCCTAACCCTCTATAAGGGGGTGCCATCCCTAACCCTCTATAAGGAGTTGCCATCCCTAACCCTCTATAAGACGGTGCCATCCCTAACCCTCTATAAGGGGGTGCCATCCCTAACCCTCTATAAGGAGTTGCCATCCCTAACCCTCTATAAGGGGGTGCCATCCCTAACCCTCTATAAGGAGTTGCCATCCCTAACCCTCTATAAGGGGGTGTCACCCCTAACCCTCTATAAGGAGGTGCCATCCCTAACCCTCTATAAGGGGGTGTCAACCCTAACCCTCTATAAGGAGTTGCCATCCCTAACCCTCTATAAGACGGTGCCATCCCTAACCCTCTATAAGGGGGTGCCATCCCTAACCCTCTATAAGGAGTTGCCATCCCTAACCCTCTATAAGGGGGTGCCATCCCTAACCCTCTATAAGGAGTTGCCATCCCTAACCCTCTATAAGGGGGTGCCATCCCTAACCCTCTATAAGGAGTTGCCATCCCTAACCCTCTATAAGGGGGTGTCACCCCTAACCCTCTATATGGAGGTGCCATCCCTAACCCTCTATAAGGAGTTGCCATCCCTAACCCTCTATAAGGGGGTGCCATCCCTAACCCTCTATAAGGAGGTGCCATCCCTAACCCTCTATAAGGGGGTGTCACCCCTAACCCTCTATAAGGAGATGCCATCCCTAACCCTCTATATGGAGGTGCCATCCCTAACCCTCTATAAGGGGGTGTCACCCCTAACCCTCTATAAGGGGGTGCCATCCCTAACCCTCTATAGGGGGGTGTCACCCCTAACCCTCTATAAGGGGGTGCCATCCCTAACCCTCTATAAGGGGTTGCCATCCCTAACCCTCTATAAGGGGGTGCCATCCCTAACCCTCTAAAAAGGAGTGTCACCCCTAACCCTCTATAAGGAGGTGCCATCCCTAACCCTCTATAAGGGGGTGCCATCTCTAACCCTCTATAAGGGGGTGTCAACCCTAACCCTCTATAAGGAGGTGCCATCCCTAACCCTCTATAAGGGGGTGTTATCCCTAACCCTCTATAAGGGGGTGTTACCCCTAACCCTCTATAAGGAGGTGCCATCCCTAACCCTCTATATGGGGGTGCCATCCCTAACCCTCTATAAGGGGGTGTCACCCCTAACCCTCTATAAGGAGGTGCCATCCCTAACCCTCTATATGGGGGTGCCATCCCTAACCCTCTATAAGGGGGTCTCACCCCTAACCCTCTATAAGGGGGTGCCATCCCTAACCCTCTATAGGGGGGTGTCACCCCTAACCCTGTATAAGGGGGTGCCATCCCTAACCCTCTATAAGGGGTTGCCATCCCTAACCCTCTATAAGGGGGTGCCATCCCTAACCCTCTATAAAGGGGTGTCACCCCTAACCCTCTATAAGGAGGTGCCATCCCTAACCCTCTATAAGGGGGTGCCATCCCTAACCCTTCTATAAGGGGGTCACCGCCTAACCCTCTAAAAGGAGGTGCCATCCCTAACCCTCTATAAGGGGGGTGTCACCCCTAACCCTCTATAAGGAGGTGCCATCCCTAACCCTCTATAAGGGGGTGCCATCCCTAACCCTCTATAAGGGGGTGTCACCCCTAACCCTCTATCAGGAGGTGCCATCCCTAACCCTCTATATGGGGGTGCCATCCCTAACCCTCTATAAGGGGGTGTCACCCCTAACCCTCTATAAGGAGGTGCCATCCCTAACCCTCTATATGGGGGTGCCATCCCTAACCCTCTATAAAGGGGTTGTCACCCCTAACCCTCTATAAGGAGGTGCCATCCCTAACCCTCTATAAGGCGGTGCCATCCCTAACCCTCTATAAGGAGGTGCCATCCCTAACCCTCTATATGGGGGTGCCATCCCTAACCCTCTATAAGGGGGTGTCACCCCTAACCCTCTATAAGGGGGTGTCACCCCTAACCCTCTATAAGGAGGTGCCATCCCTAACCCTCTATAAGGCGGTGCCATCCCTAACCCTCTATAAGGAGGTGCCATCCCTAACCCTCTATATGGGGGTGCCATCCCTAACCCTCTATAAGGGGGTGTCACCCCTAACCCTCTATAAGGGGGTGCCATCCCTAACCCTCTATAGGGGGGTGTCCACCCCTAACCCTGTATAAGGGGGTGCCATCCCTAACCCTCTATAAGGGGTTGCCATCCCTAACCCTCTATAAGGGGGGTGCCATCCCTAACCCTCTATAAAGGGGTGTCACCCCTAACCCTCTATAAGGAGGTGCCATCCCTAACCCTCTATAAGGGGGTGCCATCCCTAACCCTCTATAAGGGGGTGTCACCCCTAACCCTCTATAAGGAGGTGCCATCCCTAACCCTCTATAAGGGGGTGCCATCCCTAACCCTCTATAAGGGGGTGTCACCCCTAACCCTCTATAAGGAGGTGCCAACCCTAACCCTCTATATGGGGGTGCCATCCCTAACCCTCTATAAAGGGTTGTCACCCCTAACCCTCTATAAGGAGGTGCCATCCCTAACCCTCTATATGGGGGTGCCATCCCTAACCCTCTATAAGGGGGTCTCACCCCTAACCCTCTATAAGGGGGTGCCATCCCTAACCCTCTATAGGGGGGTGTCACCCCTAACCCTGTATAAGGGGGTGCCATCCCTAACCCTCTATAAGGGGTTGCCATCCCTAACCCTCTATAAGGGGGTGCCATCCCTAACCCTCTATAAAGGGGTGTCACCCCTAACCCTCTATAAGGAGGTGCCATCCCTAACCCTCTATAAGGGGTGCCATCCCTAACCCTTCTATAAGGGGGTGTCACCCCTAACCCTCTAAAAGGAGGTGCCATCCCTAACCCTCTATAAGGGGGTGTCACCCC
The DNA here is from genome assembly GCA_027917425.1 of Gastrophryne carolinensis. NCBI lineage: Eukaryota > Metazoa > Chordata > Amphibia > Anura > Microhylidae > Gastrophryne > Gastrophryne carolinensis. The sequence goes on from CM051244.1 coordinate 56,155,670, forward strand.
TAACCCTCTATAAGGAGGTGCCATCCCTAACCCTCTATAAGGGGGTGCCATCCCTAACCCTCTATAAGGGGGTGTCACCCCTAACCCTCTATCAGGAGGTGCCATCCCTAACCCTCTATATGGGGGTGCCATCCCTAACCCTCTATAAGGGGGTGTCACCCCTAACCCTCTATAAGGAGGTGCCATCCCTAACCCTCTATATGGGGGTGCCATCCCTAACCCTCTATAAAGGGTTGTCACCCCTAACCCTCTATAAGGAGGTGCCATCCCTAACCCTCTATAAGGCGGTGCCATCCCTAACCCTCTATAAGGAGGTGCCATCCCTAACCCTCTATATGGGGGTGCCATCCCTAACCCTCTATAAGGGGGTGTCACCCCTAACCCTCTATAAGGGGGTGTCACCCCTAACCCTCTATAAGGAGGTGCCATCCCTAACCCTCTATAAGGCGGTGCCATCCCTAACCCTCTATAAGGAGGTGCCATCCCTAACCCTCTATAAGGGGGTGCCATCCCTAACCCTCTATAAGGCGGTGCCATCCCTAACCCTCTATAAGGAGGTGCCATCCCTAACCCTCTATAAGGAGGTGCCATCCCTAACCCTCTATATGGGGGTGCCATCCCTAACCCTCTATAAGGGGGTGTCACCCCTAACCCTCTATAAGGGGGTGCCATCCCTAACCCTCTATAGGGGGGTGTCACCCCTAACCCTGTATAAGGGGGTGCCATCCCTAACCCTCTATAAGGGGTTGCCATCCCTAACCCTCTATAAGGGGGTGCCATCCCTAACCCTCTATAAAGGGGTGTCACCCCTAACCCTCTATAAGGAGGTGCCATCCCTAACCCTCTATAAGGGGGTGCCATCCCTAACCCTCTATAAGGGGGTTGTCACCCCTAACCCTCTATAAGGAGGTGCCATCCCTAACCCTCTATAAGGGGGTGCCATCCCTAACCCTCTATAAGGGGGTGTCACCCCTAACCCTCTATAAGGAGGTGCCAACCCTAACCCTCTATATGGGGGTGCCATCCCTAACCCTCTATAAGGGGGTGTCACCCCTAACCCACTATAAGAAGGTGCCATCCCTAACCCTCTATATGGGGGTGCCATCCCTAACCCTCTATAAAGGGTTGTCACCCCTAACCCTCTATAAGGAGGTGCCATCCCTAACCCTCTATAAGGCGGTGCCATCCCTAACCCTCTATAAGGAGGTGCCATCCCTAACCCTTTATATGGGGGTGCCATCCCTAACCCTCTATAAGGGGGTGTCACCCCTAACCCTCTATAAGGAGGTGCCATCCCTAACCCTCTATATGGGGGTGCCATCCCTAACCCTCTATAAGGGGTGTCACCCCTAACCCTCTATAAGGAGGTGCCATCCCTAACTATAAGGAGGTGCCATCCCTAACCCTCTATAAGGAGGTGCCATCCCTAACCCTCTATATGGGGGTGTCACCCCTAACCCTCTATAAGGGGTGTCACCCTAACCCTCTATAAGGGAAGGTGCCATCCCTAACCCTCTATAAGGGGGTGCCATCCCTAACCCTCTATAAGGGGGTGCCATCCCTAACCCTCTATAAGGGGGTGCCATCCCCTAACCCTCTATAAGGAGATGCCATCCCTAACCCTCTATAAGGAGATGCCATCCCTAACTATAAGGAAGTGCCATCCCTAACCCTCTATAAGGCAGTGCCATCCCTAACCCTCTATAAGGAGGTGCCATCCCTAACCCTCTATAAGGAGATGCCATCCCTAACTATAAGGAGGTGCCATCCCTAACCCTCTATAAGGAGGTGCCATCCCTAACCCTCTATAAGGAGATGCCATCCCTAACTATAAGGAAGTGCCATCCCTAACCCTCTATAAGGCAGTGCCATCCCTAACCCTCTATAAGGAGGTGCCATCCCTAACCCTCTATAAGGAGATGCCATCCCTAACTATAAGGAGGTGCCATCCCTAACCCTCTATAAGGAGGTGCCATCCCTAACCCTCTATAAGGCGGTGCCATCCCTAACCCTCTATAAGGAGGTGCCATCCCTAACCCTCTATAAGGGGGTGCCATCCCTATCTCTCTTTAAGGGGGTTCCATCCCTAACCCTCTATAAAGGGGTGTTATCCCTAACCCTCTATAAGGGGATGCCATCCCTAACTATAAGGAGGTGCCATCCCTAACCCTCTATAAGGCGGTGCCATCCCTAACCCTCTATAAGGGGGTGCCATCCCTAACCCTCTATAAGGAGGTGCCATCCCTAACCCTCTATAAGGGGGTGCCATCCCTAACTCTCTATAAGGGGGTGCCATCCCTAACCCTCTATAAGGGGGTGCCATCCATAACCCTCTATAAGGGGGTGCCATCCCTAATTCTCTATAAGGGGGTGCCATCCATAAACCTCTATAAGGGGGTGCCATCCCTAACTCTCTATAAGGGGGGTGCCATCCCTAACCCTCTATAAGGGGTTGTCACCCCAACCCTCTATGAGGGGGTGCCATCCCTAACCCTCTATAAGGGGGTGCCATCCCTAACCCTCTATAAGGGGGTGCCATCCATAACCCTCTATAAGGGGGTGCTATCCATAACCCTCTATAAGGGGGTGCCATCCCTAACCCTCTATAAGGGGGTGCTATCCATAACCCTCTATAAGGGGGTGCCATCCATAACCCTCTATAAGGGGGTGCTATCCATAACCCTCTATAAGGGGGTGCCATCCCTAACCCTCTATAAGGGGGTGCCATCCATAACCCTCTATAAGGGGGTGCTATCCATAACCCTCTATAAGGGGGTGCTATCCATAACCCTCTATAAGGTCGGTGCCATCCCTAACCCTCTATAAGGTCGGTGCCATCCCTAACACTCTATAAGGTCGGTGCCATCCCTAACCCTCTATAAGGTCGGTGCCATCCCTAACCCTCTATAAGGGGGTGCCATCCCTAACCCTCTATAAGGAGTTGCCATCCCTAACCCTCTATAAGACGGTGCCATCCCTAACCCTCTATAAGGGGGTGTCACCCCTAACCCTCTATAAGGAGGTGCCATCCCTAACCCTCTATAAGGGGGTGCCATCCCTAACCCTCTATAAGGAGGTGCCAGCCCTAACCCTCTATAAGGGGGTGTCACCCCTAACCCTCTATAAGGAGGTGCCATCCCTAACCCTCTATAAGGGGGTGCCATCCCTAACCCTCTATAAGACGGTGCCATCCCTAACCCTCTATAAGGGGGTGCCATCCCTAACCCTCTATAAGGAGTTGCCATCCCTAACCCTCTATAAGGGGGTGCCATCCCTAACCCTCTATAAGGAGTTGCCATCCCTAACCCTCTATAAGGAGTTGCCATCCCTAACCCTCTATAAGGGGGTGCCATCCCTAACCCTCTATAAGGAGTTGCCATCCCTAACCCTCTATAAGACGGTGCCATCCTTAACCCTCTATAAGGAGGTGCCATCCCTAACCCTCTATAAGGGGGTGCCATCCCTAACCCTCTATAAGGAGGTGCCATCCCTAACCCTCTATAAGGAGGTGCCATCCCTAACCCTCAATAAGGGGGTGCCATCCCTAACCCTCTATAAGGAGTTGCCATCCCTAACCCTCTATAAGGGGGTGCCATCCCTATCCCTCTATAAGGAGTTGCCATCCCTAACCCTCTATAAGGAGTTGCAATCCCTAACCCTCTATAAGGAGGTGCCATCCCTAACCCTCTATATGGAGGTGCCATCCCTAACCCTCTATAAGGGGGTGCCATCCCTAACCCTCTATATGGAGGTGCCATCCCTAACCCTCTATAAGGAGGTGCCATCCCTAACCCTCTATAAGGGGGTGCCATCCCTAACCCTCTATAAGGAGGTGCCATCCCTAACCCTCTATAAGGAGGTGCCATCCCTAACCCTCTATAAGGGGGTGCCATCCCTAACCCTCTATATGGAGGTGCCATCCCTAACCCTCTATAAGGGGGTGTCACCCCTAACCCTCTATAGGGGGGTGTCACCCCTAACCCTCTATAAGGGGGTGCCATCCCTAACCCTCTATAGGGGGGTGTCACCCCTAACCCTCTATAAGGGGGTGCCATCCCTAACCCTCTATAAGGGGTTGCCATCCCTAACCCTCTATAAGGGGGTGCCATCCCTAACCCTCTATAAAGGGGTGTCACCCCTAACCCTCTATAAGGAGGTGCCATCCCTAACCCTCTATAAGGGGGTGCCATCTCTAACCCTCTATAAGGGGGGTGTCACCCCTAACCCTCTATAAGGAGGTGCCATCCCTAACCCTCTATATGGGGGTGCCATCCCTAACCCTCTATAAGGGGGTGTCACCCCTAACCCTCTATAAGGAGGTGCCATCCCTAACCCTCTATATGGGGGTGCCATCCCTAACCCTCTATAAGGGGGTGTCACCCCTAACCCTCTATAAGGAGGTGCCATCCCTAACCCTCTATATGGGGGTGCCATCCCTAACCCTCTATAAGGGGGTGTCACCCCTAACCCTCTATAAGGGGGTGCCATCCCTAACCCTCTATAGGGGGGTGTCACCCCTAACCCTGTATAAGGGGGTGCCATCCCTAACCCTTCTATAAGGGGGTGCCATCCCTAACCCTCTATAAGGAGGTGCCATCCCTAACCCTCTATAAGGGGGTGTCACCCCTAACCCTCTATAAGGGGGTGTCACCCCTAACCCTCTATCAGGAGGTGCCATCCCTAACCCTCTATATGGGGGTGCCATCCCTAACCCTCTATAAGGGGGTGTCACCCCTAACCCTCTATAAGGAGGTGCCATCCCTAACCCTCTATATGGGGGTGCCATCCCTAACCCTCTATAAAGGGTTGTCACCCCTAACACTCTATAAGGGGGTGCCATCCCTAACCCTCTATAAGGCGGTGCCATCCCTAACCCTCTATAAGGAGGTGCCATCCCTAACCCTCTATATGGGGGTGCCATCCCTAACCCTCTATAAGGGGGTGTCACCCCTAACCCTCTATAAGGGGGTGCCATCTCTAACCCTCTATAAGGGGGTGTCAACCCTAACCCTCTATAAGGAGGTGCCATCCCTAACCCTCTATAAGGGGGTGCCATCCCTAACCCTCTATAAGGGGGTGTTACCCCTAACCCTCTATAAGGAGGTGCCATCCCTAACCCTCTATATGGGGGTGCCATCCCTAACCCTCTATAAGGGGGTGTCACCCCTAACCCTCTATAAGGAGGTGCCATCCCTAACCCTCTAAATGGGGGTGCCATCCCTAACCCTCTATAGGGGGGTGTCACCCCTAACCCTGTATAAGGGGGTGCCATCCCTAACCCTCTATAAGGGGTTGCCATCCCTAACCCTCTATAAGGGGGTGCCATCCCTAACCCTCTATAAAGGGGTGTCACCCCTAACCCTCTATAAGGAGGTGCCATCCCTAACCCTCTATAAGGGGGTGCCATCCCTAACCCTTCTATAAGGGGGTGTCACCCCTAACCCTCTATAAGGAGGTGCCATCCCTAACCCTCTATAAGGGGGTGCCACCCCTAACCCTCTATAAGGAGGTGCCATCCCTAACCCTCTATAAGGGGGTGCCATCCCTAACCCTCTATAAGGGGGTGTCACCCCTAACCCTCTATAAGGAGGTGCCATCCCTAACCCTCTGTAAGGGGGTGTCACCCCTAACCCTCTATAAGGAGGTGCCATCCCTAACCCTCTATATGGGGGTGCCATCCCTAACCCTTTATAAAGGGTTGTCACCCCTAACCCTCTATAAGGAGGTGCCATCCCTAACCCTCTATAAGGCGGTGCCATCCCTAACCCTCTATAAGGAGGTGCCATCCCTAACCCTCTATATGGGGGTGCCATCCCTAACCCTCTATAAGGGGGTGTCACCCCTAACCCTCTATAAGGAGGTGCCATACCTAACCCTCTATATGGGGGTGCCATCCCTAACCCTCTATCAGGGGGTGTCACCCCTAACCCTCTATAAGGGGGTGCCATCCCTAACCCTCTATAGGGGGGTGTCACCCCTAACCCTGTATAAGGGGGTGCCATCCCTAACCCTCTATAAGGGGTTGCCATCCCTAACCCTCTATAAGGGGGTGCCATCCCTAACCCTCTATAAAGGGGTGTCACCCCTAACCCTCTATAAGGAGGTGCCATCCCTAACCCTCTATAAGGGGGTGCCATCCCTAACCCTCTATAAGGGGGTGTCACCCCTAACCCTCTATAAGGAGGTGCCATCCCTAACCCTCTATAAGGGGGTGCCATCCCTAACCCTCTATAAGGGGGTGTCACCCCTAACCCTCTATAAGGAGGTGCCAACCCTAACCCTCTATATGGGGGTGCCATCCCTAACCCTCTATAAGGGGGTGTCACCCCTAACCCACTATAAGGAGGTGCCATCCCTAACCCTCTATATGGGGGTGCCATCCCTAACCCTCTATAAAGGGTTGTCACCCCTAACCCTCTATAAGGAGGTGCCATCCCTAACCCTCTATAAGGCGGTGCCATCCCTAACCCTCTATAAGGAGGTGCCATCCCTAACCCTCTATATGGGGGTGCCATCCCTAACCCTCTATAAGGGGGTGTCACCCCTAACCCTCTATAAGGAGGTGCCATCCCTAACCCTCTATATGGGGGTGCCATCCCTAACCCTCTATAAGGGGTGTCACCCCTAACCCTCTATAAGGAGGTGCCATCCCTAACTATAAGGAGGTGCCATCCCTAACCCTCTATAAGGAGGTGCCATCCCTAACCCTCTATAAGGCGGTGCCATCCCTAACCCTCTATAAGGAGGTGCCATCCCTAACCCTTTATAAGGGGGTGCCATCCATAACCTTCTATAAGGAGGTGTCACCCCTAACCCTCTATAAGGAGGTGCCATCCTTAACCCTTTATAAGGGGGTGCCATCCATAACCTTCTATAAGGAGGTGCCATCCCTAACCCTCTATAAGGGGGTGCCATCCCTAACCCTCTATAAGGCGGTGCCATCCCTAACCCTCTATAAGGAGGTGCCATCCCTAACCCTTTATAAGGGGGTGCCATCCCTAACCCTCTATAAGGGGGTGCCATCCCTAACCCTCTATAAGGGGGTGCCAACCCAAACCCACTATAAGGGGGTGTCACCCCTAACCCTCTATAAGGGGGTGTCATCCCTAACCCTCTATATGGGGGTGCCATCCCTAACCCTCTATATGGAGGTGCCATCCCTAACCCTCTATAAGGGGGTGTCATCCCTAACCCTCTATATGGAGGTGCCATCCCTAACCCTCTATAAGGGGGTGTCATCCCTAACCCTCTATATGGGGGTGCCATCCCTAACCCTCTATAAGGAGGTGCCATTCATAACCCACTGTAAGGGGGTGTCACCCCTAACCCTCTATAAGGGGGTGTCATCCCTAACCCTCTATAAGGAGGTGCCATTCATAACCCTCTATAAGGGGGTGCCATCCCTAACCCTCTGTAAGGGGGTGTCATCCATAACCCTCTATAAGGGGGTGTCATCCCTAACCCTCTATAAGGAGGTGCCATCCCTAACCCTCTGTAAGGGGGTGTCATCCCTAACCCTCTATAAGGAGGTGCCATTCATAACCCTCTATAAGGGGGTGCCATCCCTAACCCTCTGTAAAGGGGTGTCACCCCTAACCCTCTATAAGGGGGTGTCACCCCTAACCCTCTATAAGGGGGTGTCATCCCTAACCCTCTATAATGAGGTGCCATTCATAACCCTCTATAAGGGGGTGCCATCCCTAACCCTCTGTAAGGGGGTGTCATCCATAACCCTCTATAAGGGGGTGTCATCCCTAACCCTCTATAAGGAGGTGCCATCCCTAACCCTCTGTAAGGGGGTGTCATCCCTAACCCTCTATAAGGGGGTGTCACCCCTAACCCTCTATAAGGGGGTGTCATCCCTAACCCTCTATAAGGAGGTGCCATTCATAACCCTCTATAAGGGGGTGCCATCCCTAACCCTCTGTAAGGGGGTGTCACCCCTAACCCTCTATAAGGGGGTGTCACCCCTAACCCTCTATAAGGGGGTTTCATCCCTAACCCTCTATAAGGAGGTGCCATCCCTAACCCTCTGTAAGGGGGTGTCATCCCTAACCCTCTATAAGGGGGTGTCACCCCTAACCCTCTATAAGGGGGTGTCATCCCTAACCCTCTATAAGGAGGTGCCATTCATAACCCTCTATAAGGGGGTGCCATCCCTAACCCTCTATAAGGGGTGTCACCCCTAACCCTCTATAAGGGGGTGCCATCCCTAACCCTCTATAAGGGGGTGCCATCCCTAACCCTCTGTAAGGGGGTGTCATCCCTAACCCTCTATAAGGAGATGCCATCCCTAACTATAAGGAAGTGCCATCCCTAACCCTCTATAAGGCAGTGCCATCCCTAACCCTCTATAAGGAGGTGCCATCCCTAACCCTCTATAAGGAGATGCCATCCCTAACTATAAAGAGGTGCCATCCCTAACCCTCTATAAGGAGGTGCCATCCCTAACCCTCTATAAGGAGATGCCATCCCTAACTATAAGGAAGTGCCATCCCTAACCCTCTATATGGCAGTGCCATCCCTAACCCTCTATAAGGAGGTGCCATCCCTAACCCTCTATAAGGAGGTGCCATCCCTAACCCTCTATAAGGAGGTGCCATCCCTAACCCTCTATAAGGAGGTGCCATCCCTAACTATAAGGAGGTGCCATCCCTAACCCTCTATAAGGAGGTGCCATCCCTAACCCTCTATAAGGCGGTGCCATCCCTAACCCTCTATAAGGAGGTGCCATCCCTAACCCTCTATAAGGGGGTGCCATCCCTATCTCTCTTTAAGGGGGTTCCATCCCTAACCCTCTATAAGGAGGTGCCATCCCTAACCCTCTATAAGGGGGTGCCATCCCTAACCCTCTATAAGGAGGTGCCATCCCTAACCCTCTATAAGGAGGTGCCATCCCTAACCCTCTATAAGGGGGTGCCATCCCTAACCCTCTATAAGGGGGTGCCATCCCTAACTCTCTATAAGGAGTTGCCATCCCTAACCCTCTATAAGGGGGTGCCATCCCTAACCCTCTATAAGGAGGTGCCATCCCTAACCCTCTATAAGGAGTTGCCATCCCTAACCCTCTATAAGGAGGTGCCATCCCTAACCCTCTATATGGAGGTGCCATCCCTAACCCTCTATAAGGGGGTGCCATCCCTAACCCTCTATATGGAGGTGCCATCCCTAACCCTCTATAAGGAGGTGCCATCCCTAACCCTCTATAAGGGGGTGCCATCCCTAACCCTCTATAAGGAGGTGCCATCCCTAACCCTCTATAAGGAGGTGCCATCCCTAACCCTCTATAAGGGGGTGCCATCCCTAACCCTCTATAAGGAGTTGCCATCCCTAACCCTCTATAAGGGGGTGCCATCCCTAACCCTCTATAAGGAGTTGCCATCCCTAACCCTCTATAAGGAGGTGCCATCCCTAACCCTCTATATGGAGGTGCCATCCCTAACCCTCTATAAGGGGGTGTCACCCCTAACCCTCTATAGGGGGGTGTCACCCCTAACCCTCTATAAGGGGGTGCCATCCCTAACCCTCTATAGGGGGGTGTCACCCCTAACCCTCTATAAGGGGGTGCCATCCCTAACCCTCTATAAGGGGTTGCCATCCCTAACCCTCTATAAGGGGGTGCCATCCCTAACCCTCTATAAAGGGGTGTCACCCCTAACCCTCTATAAGGAGGTGCCATCCCTAACCCTCTATAAGGGGGTGCCATCCCTAACCCTCTATAAAGGGGTGTCACCCCTAACCCTCTATAAGGAGGTGCCATCCCTAACCCTCTATAAGGGGGTGCCATCTCTAACCCTCTATAAGGGGGTGTCACCCCTAACCCTCTATAAGGAGGTGCCATCCCTAACCCTCTATATGGGGGTGCCATCCCTAACCCTCTATAAGGGGGTGTCACCCCTAACCCTCTATAAGGAGGTGCCATCCCTAACCCTCTATATGGGGGTGCCATCCCTAACCCTCTATAAGGGGGTGTCACCCCTAACCCTCTATAAGGAGGTGCCATCCCTAACCCTCTATATGGGGGTGCCATCCCTAACCCTCTATAAGGGGGTGTCACCCCTAACCCTCTATAAGGGGGTGCCATCCCTAACCCTCTATAGGGGGGTGTCACCCCTAACCCTGTATAAGGGGGTGCCATCCCTAACCCTCTATAAGGGGGTGCCATCCCTAACCCTCTATAAGGGGGTGTCACCCCTAACCCTCTATAAGGAGGTGCCATCCCTAACCCTCTATAAGGGGGTGTCACCCCTAACCCTCTATAAGGAGGTGCCATCCCTAACCCTCTATAAGGAGGTGCCATCCCTAACCCTCTATAAGGGGGTGTCACCCCTAACCCTCTATAAGGAGGTGCCATCCCTAACCCTCTATAAGGGGGTGTCACCCCTAACCCTCTATAAGGAGGTGCCATCCCTAACCCTCTATATGGGGGTGCCATCCCTAACCCTCTATAAAGGGTTGTCACCCCTATCCCTCTATAAGGCGGTGCCATCCCTAACCCTCTATAAGGAGGTGCCATCCCTAACCCTCTATAAGGAGTTGCCATCCCTAACCCTCTATAAGGGGGTGTCACCCCTAACCCTCTATAAGGAGGTGCCATCCCTAACCCTCTATAAGGGGGTGCCATCCCTAACCCTCTATAAGGGGGTGTCACCCCTAACCCTCTATAAGGAGGTGCCATCCCTAACCCTCTATATGGGGGTGCCATCCCTAACCCTCTATAAGGCGGTGCCATCCCTAACCCTCTATAAGGAGGTGCCATCCCTAACCCTCTATATGGGGGTGCCATCCCTAACCCTCTATAAGGGGGTGTCACCCCTAACCCTCTATAAGGGGGTGCCATCCCTAACCCTCTATAAGGCGGTGCCATCCCTAACCCTCTATAAGGAGGTGCCATCCCTAACCCTCTATATGGGGGTGCCATCCCTAACCCTCTATAAGGGGGTGTCACCCCTAACCCTCTATAAGGGGGTGCCATCCCTAACCCTCTATAAGGGGGTGTCACCCCTAACCCTCTATAAGGGGGTGCCATCCCTAACCCTCTATAAGGAGGTGCCATTCATAACCCTCTATAAGGGGGTGTCACCCCTAACCCTCTATAAGGGGGTGCCATCCATAACCCTCTATAAGGGGGTGCCATCCCTAACCCTCTATAAGGGGGTGCCATCCCTAACCCTCTATAAGGGGGTGTCATCCCTAACCCTCTATAAGGGGGTGTCACCCCTAACCCTCTATAAGGGGGTGCCATCCCTAACCCTCTATAAGGGGGTGCCATCCCTAACCCTCTATAAGGGGGTGTCATCCCTAACCCTCTATAAGGGGGTGTCACCCCTAACCCTCTATAAGGGGGTGCCATCCCTAACCCTCTATAAGGGGGTGTCATCCCTAACCCTCTATAAGGGGGTGCCATCCCTAACCCTCTATAAGGAGTTGCCATCCCTAACCCTCTATAAGGGGGTGCCATCCCTAACCCTCTATAAGGAGGTGCCATCCCTAACCCTCTATAAGGGGGTGCCATCCCTAACCCTCTATAAGGGGGTGTCACCCCTAACCCTCTATAAGGAGGTGCCATCCCTAACCCTCTATATGGGGGTGCCATCCCTAACCCTCTATAAGGAGGTGCCATCCCTAACCCTCTATAAGGAGTTGCCATCCCTAACCCTCTATAAGGGGGTGCCATCCCTAACCCTCTATAAGGAGGTGCCATCCCTAACCCTCTATAAGGGGGTGCCATCCCTAACCCTCTATAAGGGGGTGTCACCCCTAACCCTCTATAAGGAGGTGCCATCCCTAACCCTCTATATGGGGGTGCCATCCCTAACCCTCTATAAAGGGTTGTCACCCCTAACACTCTATAAGGGGGTGCCATCCCTAACCCTCTATAAGGCGGTGCCATCCCTAACCCTCTATAAGGGGGTGCCATCCCTAACCCTCTATAAGGGGGTGCCATCCCTAACCCTCTATAAGGGGGTGCCATCCCTAACCCTCTATAAGGAGGTGCCATTCATAACCCTCTATAAGGGGGTGTCACCCCTAACCCTCTATAAGGGGGTGCCATCCCTAACCCTCTATAAGGGGGTGCCAGGAGATCTCAACTGTATCAGCAGTCCCCTCTATTTTATCAAAATACCCCCATCTCTCTCTTTCTTTGAGTCTCTCTGTTTCTTTTTTTTTTTCATTTTCTCCCACTCTCATTCCTTCCTTCCATTCTTTCCCTCTTTCCTACTCTCATTCTCTCCATCTCTTTCCTTTCTCTTGTTCCCTCTCTTTCTTCCTTCCCTTGCTTTCTTTAACTCTCTCTCTCTCTCTTTCCCTTTCTCTGGTTCCTTCCTTCTGTCTGTCTCTCTATTTTTCACTTTCCTTCCTTCTCATTGTGTCTTTCTCTTTCCTTTGTTCTCTCCCACTCCCACTGTCCTTTCTGTCTTTCTCTACATCCATATTCAACTCTCTCCCTCTTCCTCTCTTTCCTTATTTCTCTACATCCATATTCAACTCTCTCACTTTCTTTCCCTCTCTCTTCCCTTCGTTCTTTCATTCTCTCTCTCCTTTCTTTCTCTGGTTCCTTCCTTCCGTCTGTCTCTTGCTCTCTTTCTCATTTTCCTTCCTTCTCCCTCTCCTTTTGTCTTTCTCTTTCCTTTGTTCTCTCTCTCTCTCTTGCTACCTTTCCTTCCTCTCTTTCTCTTTATCCATAGTCAACTCTCCCACTTTCTTTCATTCTCTCCATCTCTTTCCTTTCTCTTGTTCCTTCTCTCTCTCTTTCATTCTCTCTTTCCTTCACTCTTTCTCTCTCTTTCTCTCTCTCTCTCTCCTTCCTTTCTCTGGTTCCTTCCTTTTTTTCTGTCTGTCTGTCTCTCGCTCTCTCTCTCTATTTCTCACTTTCTTTCCTTCTCTCTCTCCCCGTTTGTCTTTCTCTTTCCTTTGTTCTCTCTCCCTTTCCTTTCTCTTTTTCTCTACATCCATATTCAAGTGTCTCTCTCTTTCTGTCGTTCCTTCTTTCTCTGCATCCATATTCAACACTCTCACTCTATTTCCATCTTTCCTACTTTCTTTCATTCTCTCCATCTCTTTTATTTCTCTTGTTCCTTCTCTCTTTCTCTCATTCTCTCTTTCCTTTGTTCTTCCATTCTCTCTCTCCTTCCTTTCACTGGTTCCTTTCTTCTTTCTTTCCTTCTTGTCTATCGCTCTCTATTTCTCACTTTTCTTCCTTCCCTCTCTCTTCTCGTGTCTTTCTCTTTCCTTTTTTCACTCTGCCTCTTTCTCCACATCTATATTCAACTCTCTCTCTCCTTCTTTCTCTACATCCATAGTCAACTCTCTCACTTTCTTTCCCTCTTTCTTTTTCCTTCTTCCTTTCTCTTTCCCTCCGTCTTTCTGTTTTTCTTTCTATCACACTCTCTATCTCTTTCTGTCTATCCCCGTCTTTCTCTTTTTTCTTTCTCTAGTTCTCTCTCCCTCCTTTCCATGTTTCCTCTGTTACTCGCTCTCCTTTTTGAGTGTGTGTGTCTCTAGGGGGGCTGTCCTGAAACCTTGCTCAGCACGACAATAATAGGGCAACAAGCAGCTCACCTGATGTCTGTGCCATGTGCCCCTCCTCCATTTCCTGCAGCGCAGGGTAGAAGCTATAGCAGGGCTCTGACATTTGCCATGTTTTCAATTCTATTCTTTCAGGATCACGCAAAAAGTGGTCCTATAGCCACCATGTCCCTTGGTGCTCTTATTGTTAGCATGTATGCCATGCCGTTGTGGTCCCACAACTGTATCTGACCACAGCAGAGCAAGCTCAAGTCTCATAAAGCCGCACCGTGACATGCTTTGAAATGGCTCATTTTATACTGTTCCCAAAGGACATAAGGGGGGGAGTAGTGTGTGCCTGTCGAGGGACGTTAATCTATGGTATTTCAAGTTCAGTTCAAGAGTTCCCTTTTAGTATTGTTAGGCTCTATTCACACCTATGCAGTTTCTCTGCATTGTTGTGCTGTGTTGCAACACGTTTACAACACAGAGGGAACATTGTACTTTATTCTAGATGGGATAGTTCACATATTTACGCTGTGTTGCGCAATGCATTAAAAAAGTGCTGCAGGCACCTTTTTCAGCGCAATGTTGTAAAAGCACAGGTCAATAGAAGTCTATGGCAATGCACACACGTAATGCAGTGTACCTGCATTGCATTGGCATTGCTATAGACTTTACCATTTACTTGTGAAAAAAAAAAAATTAAAAAAAAAAAATTAAACGCATCAAAAGTTGCAATGTTTAAATATAATGTACTTCTGGCATATTTACAAAATGCTTTAACTCAACAGAGAGGTGTGAACAGAACCTAAATCACCAGCTAGCACTGCCTGCGACAGCCAAGGGGTTCATGGGTTCTCCCTTAGTAAATAGCTTCCTAGGATGTCACACCATCGATGGCAGCGTCAGCAGCGCAATTCTGGTCCTGCATGTAGCACATGTATGTGCATGTGTTTTTTTCTATCCCTCTCGAAAAAAAAAGCCTTACCTGAGTCTAGGTAAAGAAAATCTGCCAGCGCTGAGCGCAGAACCAGAGGAGATCACACTCATGGCATCCATGTCCTCGGTTGTTTCCTCAGAGCTGCACTTCAGGACGTAGACTGAAATCATTTGTTGAGGAATAAGAATACAGATGCAAAATAGGAGTGCTTTAAATCAGTAGTGAGTACCATAATTACAAAATGTATTCCTATGGATAACAAATATAAGCGACTAAATTTGAACCCCTCGTGGCTGACACCTGCGGTTATAAGGGCAACAAAGCACAAGAAAAGGGCATTTAAAAGTTACAAGGCTGAGCTTTCAGCTGTAACCATTGAAAAGTATAAATTAGTAAATAAAGCATGTAAGAAAGAAATAAGGTTGTCAAAAGCACAAAATGAAAGAAATGTGGGCAAAGAAAGCAAAAAAACTTTTACTTTTTTTTTAAATATATAAATTCAAAGAAAACCAATCAGAACAGGTAGGTGCCCTAGTTAATGGAGAAATAGTCACTGGGGATAAAGATAAGGCGGAGCTGTTAAATTGATTCTTTAGCTCTGTTTATACAAGAGAGGAGCAAGGAGTCAACACAGGAGATGCCACTGATAGCATTTGCCCAAATATAATATTTAACAAGCTAAACGTGGGTACCATCCAAGAAAAACTAAATAATTGAAATGTGAATGGACTGCAGGACTGGATGCACTTCACCCAAAAGTCCTTAATGAACTCAGTTCAGTTATCTCATCACCCCTGTTCTTGATCTTTAAAGACTCACTAACAACTGGTATAGTGCCAAGAGATTGGTGCAAGGCCAATGGTGTGCCCATTTTTAAAAGGGGCTCTAGGTCTTCTCCGGGCAATTACAGACCGGTAAGTTTAACATCCATTGTGGGAAAATTGCTTGAGGGGCTTTTAAAGCGGACCAACACCCAGGATTTTGACTATCCTGGGTCTTGGTCCACTTCGGTGGGGCACCCCCGATCGGGGTGCCCCGCTGTGTGAAACCCCCCCGATCACCTGGAAAACTCACCTCTCCCCGCTCCCACGTGGCCGCGCCGTCCAGTCAGCGCGGACGGACAAGCGATCTGACAGCAACGGACAAGCGGGTGCGCGCACGTCTAGAGGGGCGCGAGGGAGGCAAGACAAGGTAAGGGGATTTGGGGCGTTTGGGGATCCCGATCTCGGATGTCCCGCGGGGAGGGAGGTGATCGGCCCGGGAATCTTATAGATTCCCGGGCCAATCACGGGAGGGTGATGGTCCACTTTAAGGGACTACATACACGAATATGTAATTATTATGTATGCATAATATTATAAGTAAAAACCAACAAGGCGGAGGAGGTGAGTAGAAGCCTGGACAGAGGGTCAACTGTAGTTATAATTTTTTCTGGATTTTACAAAAGCATTTGACACTGTCCTTCATAGACACTTATTCAGGGTTACAAAATACAATTTGTAACTGGATTGAAAACTGGCTGAAGGATCGTGTGCAGAGAGTTGTGGTTAATGATACCTACTCTGAATGGTTACCAGTTGTAAGCAGTGTACCCCAGGGTTCAGTGCTGGGCCCACTATTATTCTTTTAAATGACATAGAAGCTGGAATTAAATGTACTGTTTCTATTTTTGCAGATGACACAAAGATATTTAGCACAGTGCAGTCTATTGAAGTATTGATGTCCACAAGCTTCAAGCTGACTTAGACACTTTGAGTGACTGGGCATCCACTTGGCGAATGGAGTTCAGTGTGGAGAGTCATGCACTTGGGCTCTAATAACCTGAAGGACACATATATCTTCGGGGGAGTAAAACTGGGAGAATCACTTGATCACCTGAGAAGGCTCTGGGGGTACTGGTAGACCACAGGCTAAATAACAGCATGCAATGCCAAGCAGCTGCTTCCAAGGCCACCAAGATATTATCGTGTATTAAAAGAGGCCTGGAATCACGGGATAGGGATGTCATTTTGCCTCTTTACAAGGCACTGGTGCGCCCTCACCTGGAATATGGCATCCAGTTCTGGGCACCCATTCATAGAAAGGACGCTGACTAAATGACTATGAAAAGGGTGCAGAGGAGAGCCACCAAACTAATAAGAGGAATGAAGGAATCTTAGTTATGAGGAAAGATTACGAGAATTAAATCTGTTTAGTCTTGAGAGGAGACAACTGAAGGGGGGATATGATAAACGTGTATAAATATATAAATGGGCAATACAAAAAATATGGGGAAACACTATTTCAGGTAAAATCCTCTCTAAAGATATGGGGACACTCCCTTCGCAGGACATACTAAAGGAGAGCTCTCTCTGGTCATATTTAACCCCTTAAAGTGGAACAAAACCCATTCCTTTTCCCAGGGCATCCGATTTGGGATACCACACTGTGAAATCCCCAGGACTGCCATATAATTCTCTTTCCAGCGGTCATACAGTGCATGTGCTGGCCACCGGGGCATCCCTCCAGGTGATGCATACTCCTGCGCCACACTTGTCTGAATGGCTGCTGAGGGCAAGCACAACCTGTGGGAGGAATCCATTCATTTAGAATAGATTCCAGGCATTAATATTCACAGTGATTGTTTCTGATTGGGAATATGCCATGTGTGAGGTAAGATACCCAGCGATCCTCAGGGTTTCACAGACAGGGGAGTCCCAAATCAAGATGCCTCATGGGGAGAAACATGTTTTGGTCCGCTTTAAAGTAGAAAAAACCCAAGTGGGCCTGCCATTAAATCTAAAAGATTCCAGGGCCAGTTGCTAGCCTTCCCATGAGGCATCAAAAGCCAGGATGCCCAGCTGTGCGAAACCCACCCAGGGGGGCGCCGCAAAACTCAACTGTAAACACCATCAGCCGCATCCCCAGCATCTTTGGGATCACCTTGCCCCAATCCTATGGTCCATGTGCGGGCTGTCATCTAATTAGAGCCATTTGTTGTGCATATGTAATGTTTGGCAAATGGCTCAATGACAGTCGGGAGTGCGAGTGGCCACATTTTCTCTAATTAGACGAGATGTCTAGGGAACAAAACCCGGGGTATTCAAAATGTTCCACTTTAAGGGGTTGAAGATGTCAGTGCCAAGCTGGAGAAAACTCCTCTTCAGTATGTCTGAAGGTTCACATTCATGCAGGTCATAATATATCAGTAGGAATAAATTTAAGGCAACAGGACTTGCTGTTTTTTTCCCTTGCAGACAGTTTGCTGGCCATCCAGCTAGCTTTGGGCCCAAATTTATGATGTGCGTCTTTTCGCATTATTCTAGTGGCTATAGTGCAAGCTTGGGAGCTCCGTCATTACCATCTTATCTGGCACTGAGCTGCGGACTACATTGGTGCTAGCAGTCGCTGCACAGAACGCTATTAATTAGCTTTAAGCCTTATTCATGAAGGGATAGCGCCAGGTAGTGCCTGTTAAGCGACAGGTAGCGGCAGGTGAACGCCGGACACGGCACTCAATTACACATTTATGAAGCCGAATCTGGTGAGCGACTGGAACAACACCATGAAGCGTCCGATTCATCATTATCCCAGGCTCAGCGTACAGTGCCGGCGTTCAGCCTTGCAGAGCGCCACGTCTTACCTCTCGCTACTTGGCGCTCTCCCATACATTTCTATGGACGATCCTTAAATCCCTTTCCTGATCCCAATTTTTTTTTTTTAATAAAATCTCAAAACTTTCTGGCATGTATCCTGGGCTAGAAAATTACATTTTTGATTAGTAATATTTTTATGAAGAATTGTCCTTACATGTCTGGTATTAAAGTGTTCATGTTACAATGTAATAACAATGTAATTCCATATGTTTTCGCTTTGTTACTTGTGGATACATGTTCAAAAACAGACTTTAAACACACAGCTTCTGGCTCTGTGTGCTACAACGACCCAATTTTGAGTGCCGGCGCTGTTTGAGGCTGTTTTTTTGATGAGTCGGTCGCACTGAGCTGGCGCTACCGTTCGCTCCCATACAGCGTAGTACTGCGACTCACACAACATATTCATCAATGCCGGCCAGCGACTGAGGTGCTCTGAAACAAGGATCCATGGCCGAGCACAGCGACTACTAGCGTTTGCTCTCACATCCGCGGTACAGACACTCATCTGTTGCTACCTGATGTTAGTAATGAATCAGCCTACCCGATTGTTTATTGGACGGCCTATGTCAGCCCCTGTTGGACCCACCAACCGATTATCTTAGCGCCAGTGAGCGCCACTTTGTACTACTTCTGGGACTCCCCAGCATATTTTTAAAATTTTTCCTCCTTGGAATCTTTGGCGCTTTAATTTTCCGGTGCTGGTCAGTGTTTCTTCATTACAATTACAAGATATTTACTGCTGGGGACAAACTTTACAGTGGCTGCATTTTAGTTGTTCTTCAAATTACACTTTGTTAAGCCATTAAAATCAATTTTAATAAAAAAAAATACATTTGGGACCATCTACCTATCTACTGGGTTTCAATTCTTGACAAGTCACAATGCAAGTTCTGTACAAATGTAATTATAAGCATTAAACACTTCAATCCAGTTCTGCATGCATGTATTGTATTACAAAACAGTCTCACAAAAATCCGGAACTTAGCTTCTGTTTTGTAATGCATTATCCGCATTGATGAATTTGATTATTCAAAAAAAAACAATATCTTTGTTGTTTTTCATCTCTCTCATTAATTTGATGAGTTTGTTTGTCCTACATTCAAATTGATGTTTGGCGCAGAAGAAGCCGTTCAGGGCGAAACTAGTACGCCAACTCTTCATCCTTTTTATCATATAGAAGATATTGGCCTCAATTCAATAAGAGTTGAAAAAAATTCTCTCTTCTTCAAGGAAATGGTGGAGTATGTAGAAAGAAAATGAGGTGAGTGGAACAGAGTAGCAGAAGTGAGTGCCCAGTGGTCACTATTAAAAATGGCCATCTTAAAGGCAACTAAGCAATATGTGAAACAAACTAGCAAGAATAAAAGGAAGAAGAAACCATTAAGGTTTACTAGGGAAGTCAGCACTATCATAAAAGATAAGAAGTCTGCCTATAAGAAGTATAAAGTAAGTGGAAGTGTAGCTGACAGAGAGGCGTATAAAATTAAACAGAGGGAAGCAAAACTAATTATAAGGACTGCTAAAGGGCAAAAAGAGGAAGAAATGGGCAAATCTGTGAAGAGGGGAGATAAAACCTTTTTCTGATATATTGGTGACAGAAAGAAGAAAAACAATGCAGTCTCAAAAATTAGAAATAGGGAAAATAAATATATTGATGGAGATAAGGCTGTGGCTGACCATCTGAATAGCTACTTTTGTTCGGTATTTTCAGATAGTAGCAGGCATGGCCATAGCACAGCATCCAGCTGGGAGGGCACAGCTCCAGAGTTTCTGGAGGCTGATGTCCTATCCGAGCTGGCACATCTAAAGGTAAGTAAGGCGATGGGTCCAGATGGAATCCACCCCAGAGTTCTAAGGGAACTTAGGTTTGTGATTGCAGCCCCTCTGACTGA
Source organism: Gastrophryne carolinensis (assembly GCA_027917425.1). Lineage (NCBI taxonomy): Eukaryota > Metazoa > Chordata > Amphibia > Anura > Microhylidae > Gastrophryne > Gastrophryne carolinensis. The sequence continues at coordinate 56,175,649 of CM051244.1, forward strand.
TTTACTTAACTATTCCCTTTCAACTGGTGAGGTTCCAGATGATTGGAGAATGGCCAATGTCGTACCGATCCATAAAAAGGGGAGTAGAGAAGAAGCCAGTAATTACAGGCCAGTTAGTTTAACATCTATAGTGGTCAAATTTATGGAAACACTCTTAAAAAAACAGATAATTTCCCATCTAAAAATAAATGACCTATTGGACCCAAAACAGCACGGCTTTACTGAGGGCAGATCATGTCAGACCAATCTTATTGATTTCTTTGACAATGTCACTAAAGTGTTAGATGAAGGTGGTGCTGTGGATATCGCCTATCTGGATTTTAGCAAAGCCTTTGACACTGTACCACATAAGGAGCTCATAGATAAGTTATTGAAGGTGGGACTCAATCCCTGGATAGTTCAGTGGATTTCCAGTTGGCTGAGGGATCGGTATCGGAGAGTTGTTGAAAATGGTGTGCAATCTGAACAAAGGCAAGCAGGATGCTCGGCTGCATAGCTTGAGGCATCACCAGTAGGAAGAGGGAGGTTGTGATGCCGCTGTATAGAGCCCTGGTAAGGCCACAGCTAGAATACTGTGTGCAGTTCTGGAGACCTTACCTGCAAAAATACATCATTCAAATAGAACGGGTCCAAAGGCAGGCAACGAAAATGGTGGAAGGACTTAAACTTAAAACTTATCAGGAGAGACTTAAAGAACTTAATCTGTACAGTCTGGAGGAAAGAAGGGAGAGGGGGGACATGATCGAGACCTTTAAATATGTGCAAGGATTGAATAAGGTTCAGGAGGGAAGTGTTTTTAAGAACAAACTTAATGACAGAACAAGGGGGCACAACCTGAAGCTAATCGGGGGGAAGATCAGGAGCAATGTTAGAAAATATTATTTTACAGAAAGAGTAGTAGATGCTTGGAACAAACTTCCAGCAGAGGTAGTTGAAAAATCAACAGTCACTGAATTTAAACATGCCTGGGATAAGCACACATCTATCCTAAGATAAAGAGTACATACAGTATACACATAAGGGCAGACTAGATGGACCGTATGGTCTCCTTCTGCTGTCAACCTTCTATGTTTCTATGTTTTTATCTGGTGATTCAGTAACAGTGATATTCTCAGGCTTTTTTCTCATGAATTGAATTTTTTACTACCATGAGAATTTTTTTCAACTCTTATTGAATCTAGGCCATTGTGTCCACTACAAAGCATCAATTTAATGATGTGTAAAATTTGTATGACAAATAATTTATTGGGGGAGATTCTATAATGTGTATGATCATTTTTTAAACATACGGAGATGTGTTAAACTCCCCAATTCTCGGAAGAATATTAATAAATGCATTGATTTTTAGAATCTGGAATGAATTCTTGATCGCTAGGGGCGGACCCAAAGGCTGTCGATTTATGGTTGGGACTGGCCTTTACCCAACAATTATTTCTTTGCCAAAGCTCTGAGATCCCTGAACAAGTCATTCTGAACTGAGACAAACATAACACATACTGTACTTCCCAACTGTCTCACATTTGAAGGGACTGTCCCTCTTTTGATTCCATATCACTCTGTCCTTCGTTGTTCTAATTTCTCCCTCTTTGATCTGCAGCAATAAATGATTCATTTGCCTATTCAAAGTGGTCCTAACTGTTCTAACTGTTACAACCTATCTCCTGGCTTATTTTATCAATTGTCCTTCTCTCCAACCAAAATTGAAAGCTATGAAAACATCTTCAAGCGAATAATGTCCAGCTGCCTTGACTTTTTAGTCATACGGGTGTTGGCACCACTGCAAGGAGACAATCTGGGGAGGGGGCATCCAGAATGCTGTAGCCCCCCTCCCTCTCCACATAACCCTCCAAGTTCCCAATATTTTTACCTTAAAGGAGTAGTATCGCGAAATTTGCATTAAAAAAGATAAATAATTAAATAGCCACACAATAGCTTCTAACGTGTATAAATAATCTGGCGATAGAAAAAGGAAAAAATATCTGCCTTTCTTTTAAATTGTATAATTACAATGGCTCAGTCCATTTGCTGAATAGGGGGATCTGCTGGGTTGTTTTTAGTGAGCTGCTTCATTTAGCCCACTGGTCTCCTAGCAACACTTTACCTCAGAGGCTGACACTGTAATCAGTGGTAACGGCTGTGTGTGTGAGGTTCTGCTTTTGTTATGAGACCAGGTGACTCAAATGTGTAAAATCTATACAAAATAAACTAAACTGACTGAAAATAACTGAAATTCTTCTTTGAATAACTGTGCAGGAAAATCTAAAGGTATTAAAGTGGAACAAAACCCTGAGTGGCCGACCCTGAAGTCTATAAGACCCGGCCATTGACCTTCCCCCTTGGGCATTCTAAATCAGGATGCCCACTGTGTGAAACAACCCCTGGATAACCACAGATCCCCCCATTTTTCTGGCGCGCTCACGCAGATAGTCATTTAGACAGGCCGGGCGGCCAGGAAGGTTACTGCTCAGGCTCCCCATCTGCGTGCAAACAGAGCTGATTGGATGAGAGTCCGCACATGCGCTGTGGGACAGGGAAAGGTACGTTTTCACAGGCAAACTTGGGGATTTCACATATCAGGGCATCCCAAGTCGGGATGCCCCTAGGGGCACAAAACAAAACTCCAGATAGTGAAAATCCTGGGTTGGGCTTTGCTCAAAACACACAAAGCTGAAAGAAAGATCATATGGAAAAATGAAAAATAAGAATATGAAAGAGAAAATGGTAAACTGAAAGATTCTGCAGCAGAGCCAACATGAAGGGAAAACTGTCAAAATCAGCTAAATGACTTCTAGAGCTTTTCTCTCTGTTTTAGATATATAAGTTCTGGCCAGGCAATGTTGCAATGTTGTTATCTTATGCTGGACGGCTGCCAGCACTGAACAGCTGATACTTTGATACATTGTTTCACCCCTGTCCTCAGCACGGAACGAGCTCCTACCCTCAGAAGACATAAACATGAGCTATTAGTCTCCAGCTGCACAACACACACATAAATTTTTTCTAAATTTGTAATTCTCACTCCAACACTTACCTACATTCAAAGTACCATTTAAATATAAGTCACCAAGAAAAATTCGCGATACTGCTCCTTTAATCGTGATCTTCGCCTGTTACACAGTGCTGTCATGTGCATGGCTTTTGAGCAGGCAGAACAATGGATGTACACACTACCCACATGAGCGCTGGGTGGCCAATCGCGGCACTGTATTCCTGACGAGGATCGAGGCTAAGGTAAGAATACTGGGCGCTTTAGGGCCCAAGACCCAAGTGAGTGAAAAGCCAGGGTAGTGATTTACTAAAGGAGGGGGTTCTCTAAAATGTGCCAAGTTCTCCAGGAGGCTCCTACACACTTTATTAAAGACTAAAAAGGCTAAAAAAAAGTAGAAGTATGGAAAAGAGAATAAGATGGAGGGAACTTGAAAGGGAGTAAAATATAAAGTCAATGAAAAAGAGAACATGAACAGAGAACATGAGAGAAAGGTGGAGAGAATGTGGAAATAATTAAGGCAGGGTAATGTTACAAAGAGAATGATGGACAGAATGTGGAAAAGAGAATGATGGAGGAAATGTGGAAACATAAACTAGGCAGAAAACTGTGGAGAAGATGAAAGGAACGGGAAAAAATAAAACAATAATAGAGGAAATGTGAAAAAAAGAGAATTATGGAGGGAGTGTGGAAAATAGAATTGATGGAGGGAATGCGTAAACGAGAACAATAGAGGAAATGTGGAAAAGTGTATGATGGGCAGATTGTGAAAAAAGATGATGGCAGAAATGTGGAAAAGAGAATTGATGGAGGGAATGTGAAAAAGAGAGAATGAAGAGGGGGATGTGAAAACAAAGATAGAAATATGAAAAAGAGAAAAAGATGGAGGATTAGTGAAAAAGAGAGGGAGGAAGGAGGGAATATGAAAATAAGACTAAATAAATGGGGAAAGGAAAAAACAAAGGGAATGTGGAACAAGAGAGAAAGATGGGGTAAATATGAATAGGACTAAAAAAATATATAGTGGGAACATGAAAAGAGAAAAATGGCAGAGTAGAAGTGGAAGAGTAGAAGTAATTGTGGAAGAGAACAATAGAGGTAATGTGAAAAAGATAAAGGAAATGATGGAGCTGTGGGAAAAAAGCTAGCCTGAGAATCAAAAGAAAGAATAATAGGGAATGTTAAAAAGAATGATGGACAGAATGTGGAAAAGAGAATGATATGGAGAATGTGAAAAACAGAAAATGATATAGGAAATGTGATAAACAGAGAATAATAGAGGGAATATGAAAAAGAAAATAATGCAGAAAAGACAGAACGATAGGGCAAATGTGTAGAAGAGAAGAAAGCAGGGAATGTGGAAAAGAGAATGATGGAGGACAATGTGGAAAAGAGAAAGAAGGAGGTAATGTGGAAAAGAAAATGATGTGAAAAAGAGAGAACAATAGTAGCATTGTGAAAAAGAGAATGATTTAGGGAATGTGAAAAAGAGAGAACAATGGAGGACACGAGAAAAAGGGGGTGTGTAAAAGAAAAGGATGTGTAAAACATTAGATGGAAGGTGGCAAGGAGTAAAACAAGAGAGATGGGTGGATGGAATGTGGCAAAAAGACAAATGTGGCTAAAAAGAGAATGATAAAGGGAATGTGAAAAAGAGAGAACAATCGAACAAATCAGGGAGAACTGAAAATGAGAATGATGAAGGGAACGTGAAAAAGAGAGAACAAAAGTGAAACCAAATGTGAAAAAGAGAACAAAAGAGGGAATGTTAAAAACTATGGAGAGCTAGAGCTCACCCAAGGGCTCTATGAGCCTTTTTATAGTTTATTACTGTTGATAGTCTGTCAGAGTGATCTATAGCCTAAGAACCATTTTGATTAGCTCCAGTCTCCTCCCAGTGTGACCATACCTCCCAAGTTTCCCTGATTTGGAGGGACTGTCCCTCTTTTGAGTCCGTGCCCTACTGCTCCTTGTTGTTCTCTTTTGCCCCCTTGTGAAGTTTAACATACAGATCTGCATCAATAAATTATTCATTTGCCTATTTAAAGTGTTTATATTGTTTTAACAGTTATAACCTAGCTTCTATCCATCAATCAATGAGGGGGTGTGTCCCTCTTTCCCACCCTGGAAAGTTGGTAGGTATGCATGACGTAAGTTATGGCAAGCTATACAACAGCATGTCGTCTTACCAGAGGAGTAGCTGGGCTTTCTGGCACCCGGGGCATAGATACAAAATAGCGCCCCCACCTGTTCCAAGTGCCCCCCCTGCTCCTCCCTAGCTACACCCCTGCGTCTCACAAAAACATGTAGCCTTGTGTTATGGGTTTCCATGGCCGAGCAACTGCAGCACTGATTAAAGGATGTAGAGCACAATGCCAATAGAGTGGATTGGGTGGTATATAGCAAAGGGACAAGAATTAAAGGCCACAGGGGTTTAAAGCACAAGGATTTTATATTCCAGGGCTGGCCTGGCTGTGTTTTGTCCTGCTTTAAGGGGGCTGGCCAAAGAGAGCTCATAGATATTGGATACCCAGGGGCGGGCTGGCCATAGGGCATACCGGTGCCAGGAAGGGCCGCGACCCCATGGAAAAGATGCTGGAGGCTGGGGGAGCAGCCGGCCGCCCGGCTGGCCTGCCCAGCCCTGCGGTTTCTGCCGGCGCCGCCGCTCTCACACACACAATAACACACATACATGCTTCATGTGCTTCATTGAAAACAATGGACGCCGGCCATATGGGACACGCCCACCTACCGACGCGCAACAGCCGGGAAGTGCCGGTAAGCATGTATGTGTGTTATTGTGTGTGTGTGTGTGTGTGTGTGTGTGTGTGTGTGTGTGTGTGTGTGAGAGCGGCGGCGTTGCCAGTTCGCTTCTGCTGCCTCATCCTCTGCCAGTCCTGCTGCCATCGCCTTCCACTCCAGGTGCCCACACCGCTGGGGGACAGGAAATGCACCACATCAAATCACAAGTCACAGTAAAATGGAGGGTGAGGCTGGTTTCACACTAGCGCTATTGCAGGATGATCACGATCGCCCCAGGATGCCGCTCATTGGCTGTACTGAGGGATGCCCCACTGGCTGCACTGAGGGATGCCCCTACTGGCTGTACTGAGGGATGCCCCACTGGCTGTACTGAGGGATGCCCCTACTGGCTGTACTGAGGGATGCCCCACTGGCTGTACTGGGGGATGCCCCACTGGCTGTACAGAGGGATGCCCCTATTGGCTGTACTGAGGGATGCCCCACTGGCTGTACTGAGGGATGCCCCACTGACTGTACTGAGGGATGCCCCCACTGGCTGTACTAAGGGATGCCCCACTGGCTGTACTAAGGGATGCCCCACTGGCTGTACTGACGGATGCCCCTACTGGCTGTACTGAGGAATGCCCCACTGGCTGTACTGGGGGATGCCCCACTGGCTGTACAGAGGGATGCCCCTATTGGCTGTACTGAGGGATGCCCCCACTGGCTGTACTGAGGGATGCCCCTACTGGCTGTACTGAGGGATGCCCCCACTGGCTGTACTGAGGGATGCCCCACTGGCTGTACAGAGGGATGCCCCTATTGGCTGTACTGAGGGATGCCCCACTGGCTGTACTGAGGGATGCCCCACTGACTGTACTGAGGGATGCCCCCACTGGCTGTACTAAGGGATGCCCCACTGGCTGTACTAAGGGATGCCCCACTGGCTGTACTAAGGGATGCCCCACTGGCTGTACTGACGGATGCCCCACTGGCTGTACTGAGGGATGCCCCCACTGGCTGTACTGAGGGATGCCCCACTGACTGTACTGAGGGATGCCCCACTGGCTGTACTGAGGGATGCCCCACTGACTGTACTGAGGGATGCCCCCACTGGCTGTACTAAGGGATGCCCCACTGGCTGTACTAAGGGATGCCCCACTGGCTGTACTAAGGGATGCCCCACTGGCTGTACTGACGGATGCCCCACTGGCTGTACTGAGGGATGCCCCCACTGGCTGTACTGAGGGATGCCCCTACTGGTTGTACTGATGGATGCCCCACTGGCTGTACTGAGGGATGCCCCCACTGGCTGTACTGAGGGATGCCCCACTGGCTGTACTGAGGGATGCCCCCACTGGCTGTACTGAGGGATGCCCCACTGGCTGTACTGAGGGATGCCCCACTGGCTGTACTGAGGGATGCCCCTACTGGCTGTACTGATGGATGCCCCACTGGCTGTACTGAGGGATGCCCCCACTGGCTGTACTGAGGGATGCCCCACTGGCTGTACTGAGGGATGCCCCCACTGGCTGTACTGAGGGATGCCCCACTGGCTGTACTGAGGGATGCCCCACTGGCTGTACTGAGGGATGCCCCTACTGGCTGTACTGAGGGATGCCCCTACTGGCTGTACTGAAGGATGCCCCTACTGGCTGTACTGAGGGATGCCCCCACTGGCTGTACTGAGGGATGCCCCACTGGCTGTACTGAGGGATGCCCCACTGGCTGTACTGAGGGATGCCCCACTGGCTGTACTGAGGGATGCCCCTACTGGCTGTACTGAGGGATGCCCCTACTGGCTGTACTGAAGGATGCCCCACTGGCTGTACTGAGGGATGCCCCTACTGGTTGTACTGATGGATGCCCCACTGGCTGTACTGAGGGATGCCCCCACTGGCTGTACTGAGGGATGCCCCACTGGCTGTACTGAGGGATGCCCCCACTGGCTGTACTGAGGGATGCCCCACTGGCTGTACTGAGGGATGCCCCACTGGCTGTACTGAGGGATGCCCCTACTGGCTGTACTGAGGGATGCCCCTACTGGCTGTACTGAAGGATGCCCCTACTGGCTGTACTGAGGGATGCCCCCACTGGCTGTACTGAGGGATGCCCCACTGGCTGTACTGAGGGATGCCCCACTGGCTGTACTGAGGGATGCCCCTACTGGCTGTACTGAGGGATGCCCCTACTGGCTGTACTGAGGGATGCCCCCACTGGCTGTACTGAGGGATGCCCCACTGGCTGTACTGAGGGATGCCCCTACTGGCTGTACTGAGGGATGCCCCACTGGCTGTACTGAGGGATGCCCCACTGGCTGTACTGAGGGATGCCCCCACTGGCTGTACTAAGGGATGCCCCACTGGCTGTACTGAGGGATGCCCCCACTGCCTTTATTGTAATGGGGTGATTCTGCGCACTGAATGGGGGAATTTAAGCACACCATTTGGTTCAGAATATTTTCTTTCTTATTTTAGTCCTTAAAACCCTGGGTGCATCTTATGGAACAAAAATAAGGTGTGTAGAGTATATAGTGACTTTAAGAACAGTGCAGCAGGGCCGGTGTGCCCCAAAAAGTCCCGGGCCGTTTTTTAGCCCCAGTCCGCCCCTGTGGATACCTATTAGTCTAGTAGTGTTGTAAGCCAAAAAATTGGAAAGGGATTTAGTGAATCCTTACTGGGTTATTTCTGCCCACCTATCCCTGATAAATTTGGAAGGCTAAACGTTTACTGTGATGCTATCATCCCCCAACCACTGAAATAGTTATCTCCTTATTACTGGGCTGGTGTAGGGGGACATAGGGTCACAACTGACTTGGGTCCACAACACAGGCTTTTTCTCTGCACCTACCTGGATGTAGGACTTAATTAACCAAGACCTAAAAAATTAAAACACTACTAGCAACTAAACAGAGGAAGGAAAAAGCAAGCATAAATTCTTGTATACTGATGAGTTCCTGGTGCAGGTATGTCAATGTAGGATTTAGTTACAGTATGCATACTTAGGCTTACATGCTCTTGCATACACGTCATATTGAATTCCGATCCCAAACTTGGTATTGAGGTACACTGTCCCCAATCCTAACCCAAAACTCATTCCAACAGCAATTTACTTTATTGGCATTATAAGACTCAAAGGATCAATATACAATATATAGCAATATACTTTTTAATTGTGAATTGAGGAATGTAATGTGAACCTCTACGCTTAGCCTCCCATGTCCTTTCACTCGTCTGCCCTGAGAAATGCCGAAAAGACCAATTACCTATTATCTTTTGACCTATCCTAATCATTGGGAATCACCATCAGAATGTGCACAACACACAATCCAGAGAGCCTCATTAGTCATGTACCTAGAGCTCAAGTTGGAGAAGGCAAGTAAATAAAGCCTTGTAACCGGATATTTTTTGTTAGTGAAATTCCAATTGGAGAGGTGACAACATTGTTAGAATACTATTCCAAATGGAGTATTTGTAAGTTGGATACTCTTTCCCCAAAGGAAGCCCTATTGGTCGTGTACCTAGAGCCCAAGTTGGAGAAGGCAAGTATCTTGATATCAGATTTATTTTTGTTTAGTAAAATCCCAATTAGATGGCAGCATTATTAGATTACTATCCCAAATAAAGTCTTGGTGGATTTTCAGTACAGCTATCCTTTCCCCAAAGGCAGCCCCAATTGGTCCTGTACCTAGAGTTCAAGTTTGAGGGGGCAAGTAAATAGAGTCTGGTAACCGGATTTTTCTATTAGAATACTATCCACCGTTGGAGTCTTGGTGAAAATTTAAGGATACTCTTTCCTCCAAGGAAGCCCTATTGGTCATGTACCAAGAGCTCAAGTTAGAGAAGGCAAGTAAATGGAACCTGATAGCAGATTGTTTTGTTAGTGAAATCCCAATTCAAGAGGTGACAGCATTAGTAGAATACTATCCGAAATGGAGGCCCTTTAGATATTCAATTTGGATACTCTTTCCCTGATGGATCTTAAAGCGAAAGTTTAGTCAAAACTCCCTCCGCCCTGCCACCCTACCCTGGCGCTAAGGCAAGACGGGTGGGGGGTTAGAAAGAAAAAGACCCCTTACCTTACCCAAGTCCCCACGCCGCTCTCTCTGCAATTCTAACAATTTACTATAGTTAATTTAATTGATATATACAATATAGAGCACGGATGCACAACGGCCTGGGGAGCGCATGCGTCCCAGACTGCCTTCACTTGCAACCCCCAGCTCCTCTAAGGAGAAAGTGGGCAGAGCTTTCCTTGCAGTGCAACCGATCAATAGACAGCAGCGTGTCTCTAATTTCCAAAGCAGAAAGTGGGTCACCGATAAACTGCTCTGTAGAGGTGGGTCACTGCTAGTGGAGTGTTGTTTGTGCTGGCTTGGTTTGGAGATGCCCAAGTGGACTCATCCCAGCTCACCTCTGCCCACCTCACCTTTGCCCAACTCTTTCCACCTTACCTCTGCCTACCTCTACTTACCTCTTTCCACTTGTCCCATCTTACCTCTGCACCCCTCACCTCCTACCTATCTCTATCCACCTCTTTCCACTTCATCTCTATCTGTCACTTCTCTTATTATCTCACCTCTGCTCAACTCTTCTTGACTCAGCTTTGCCCACCTCACCTCTTCCTGCCTCACTTCTGCTCAATTTGCTTCTCCCTGCCTCCCTGCCTTACCTCTGCCCACTCCTTCCTTCCCATCTCTTCCTATCACCCCTCTACACACCTCACCTCTGTCCATTGCTTCTCTTACTATCTCACTTCTGCCCACCTCACCTCTGCCTACCTCTACCCGCCTCTGTTAACCTCTGCTAAAATGACTTTCCCCTGCCTTATCTTTGCCCGCCCTTTCTCACCTCACCTCTTCCTGCCTCGTCTGCTTACTATACATAAAGGCATTTGCAGCTTACATTTTTTGCAGCCCCTTGAAATGGAACGAAATGAAATTGAAAAGGTTGTGCACCCCAGGTATAGAGCAAAATGTATGGTATATAAAGTGTCTGTATATTTAAGTGTTGTATTTTTTAGTGGTGAAATAAAAAACAGGCAATGTCTATATTTATTAAAAGATTTGATGTCTATTGTTTTAGGCTGTAGGTTTTAGAATGGTTGTAATATATTAGTTAATTTGAGGAATATATGCTGTCAGCAACATGTAAATTGTAAGGTGTATGCTGCCAGTGGAAGAAGATTAGAGAGAGTAAAAGGTTAAACTCAATAAGCAATAAAGGGGGGTGGGAGCAGCTCAATCACTATTATTTATACAAAATTATTATTATTATTCAGGGCCTGGGAACTAATTTACCGCCCAGTTTAACCCTCTCATCAACTAAATATCAAGCAACAAACATGTCTAGCTATGTGGAAAGAGAGAGATTTGGTTGCATATATCTGCAGATACATGTGGAAGCCACACTGCCCCGGCAAGGCACTCTGTGTTTAGTGTGGTCCCTACTCTTAATTTTGAGACATGCAATGCAGACAAATATTTGAGAGCTACTCACCTGGGAAGCTGCTAGCCTCCCAGGTGAGACTCAATACGGAACCAAAGGTTTACACTGATAGGGCCCCTGGTTGATGTCCCATAGGACGAAACATGTTGGGCAGAGCCTATGAGCATAATGGAGTGACATAGTATGGATTGGACACATGTGCAGGACCCGCTCTGAACCTCTGCTGAGAACTAAGCCAGCATTAGGTGGGAGAGCCTAAAGATATAGTAATGAAGGAAGTTTTTTTCCTCATTGCCAGCAAATACCACAATAGTGTGTTTCATCGAGTTGTTTTCTTTTAAGCTTCTATCTACTATTTAATAGGAATATCCCTTTTGAAACATATTGCGCTGTGTGGAATCAGTTTTATGTTCCATGTGAGTTTTAATCACCCATGATTGGAGGAAAGTGTTACCATATAAGTGAAGTTTATGGAAGTTCGATCTATCCAAGGATTGACTAATCTACCAGGTTCAAAAATATTCATTATAAGGCTGTGCGACACAATTACAATTCTGGTGATCGTCGGCACAGTTTAGATAAAATCTTGATGTTTTTTCTTCGTGGCAGGAATTTTGTGAATACTATAGAACTGAAATCCCAATTAGGGTTACCCAGAAGGTGAGTGGAGCAGCAGACATGAATGTAGATCCCCTTTAAGGCATTACACCTGTTTTCTCATTCAGCGGCACCCATTGCAGATGACAATTCAGACATTTCACTCCATGTTCTTTGGCCCTTTCTTGCGCTCCAAAGCCATTTTTGATGTAAAAAGGTTTTGCAGTAATCTCCAAACCAGTAATAGGAAATGGAACATTGCGTTCTCTGGTACAAATGAAATCTTTCATACAAGTGAAAGAGGAACCGATGAATGTGCAGGGCCACATCTCCAATATAGAACTAAAATATAAAACTACTGTATAAAGGACAGCTGCTCCACACTGTAGAGGGGACATCTTTCTTAGAATGTCTTGACAGGTACCGTCCGCATTGTCCTGGATTGTCACTGGATTTATATTCTCCAATTATGTTATAGTCTCGGCTTGACTCTGATTGGCTGATATGGACAGTTTCTCTTCAATTCCTATTTCATAAATGAGTCCAGAATTTATAATGGAACTTATTTGGGAGATCAGCATTCAAGACGTAGAAGGATGTGTTTATTAAGGAACGGTCTGAATGTTCCTCAAGTCATCAAGTTCAAAATTTAAAGTCAGTAAATATTCTGGCTAGCTTCTGCCAAAGTATTTTTTTTTACTCCTTAAATGAGTGGAAAAATGTAATAATCCAGTTTACTTTTAAGGACTGTGCTTTTTGTTTGTGGCAACCAATTACCAAACATGTATTTATCTAGGCCAAAGGAACTTTGGGGTTCACAGGGAGTCAATGGCAAAGGAACCCCATCTTTTCTGCTATTCACCATTGGTCCTTATGACATCTATGGATTTCTGTTGCTTTGACTAACCAGTATATAAGGCTTATCACTGTAACTGGGGTCACAAACAGCAAAAAGAACACTGAAGTAATTATAACCATTGCTCCTGCTATTCAAAACTTAAACAGTTCCTTGCTGGAGTTGAGTTTTAGGTAATTTATGACAGATCCCTGTTCTCTAATACACGTGGCTAATTTTTTACTAATTACAGGGTCATTCATAGAACATTCTCCTGCCCTAGACATTATTTATAAAATCAGGAATGAGCTCTGGGTATTAATAAATAATAACCAAACAAAAATACCTTGCTCCTTCGTTTCCTGCATGGGCATCTTTCATTTAACCCTTACATTTACTTTGCTTTCAATACAGCTTTATTACAAAATGTCAATGTAAAGAAGATAAGATAAACCTAAAAACCCTCTGCGTCTGCAGGAATGGGGAGCCTTATTTAAGAAGCGTCAACACCACACAGCATCACTTTTTTGGTCTCAGGGGCACTCAGCATCAGATTTAACAACATATGCAGATTGGCTAGCGTCTCCTTTAAACCGGACCAACAGCCTGGCACAGTTGGAAAAGAAAGGTAGCAGCCATTTTGAACTTTCTCTCCCAGCATCTCAGCCATGCTGCTGCCTGGATTCAACTGACATAACTGACAATGCTCAGCAACAGGAAGCCCAGCAGCACTTCCTATTTGCAGGTGGCTTGAAAATGCATGAGCCACCATTTTGTTTCTAAAATTTACTACAGCATAAGTTAGAAAAAGGTGAATTAATTTTTATGTGCAGACATCTGAATTGCCCCGGGGAAGGATGCATAAGAGCACTGTTTGTTGTGTTGGTCTGATTTAGGTCATTTTTGAGTGTTGGTCAGCTTTAAGGCTAGTGCTGAAAATGATGCATCAAGATCTCATAAAGCACAATGGGCAGAACTAAACTGAAATGTTTAAAGGGACTCTGTAGGCATTCAGCAGCTCACCTCATCATTTTCCTCTCCTCCTGTCAGGACACAGCTGCTCTTGGAAGGCAAAGAGTAGTGGCACACCCCTGAACTCCTTGCCATAAACCACCAATAATAGGGCTAAGCTGGTGGTCTAAAGCCCCGCCTCATCAAACTGTGGACACTGGAAGAAAGGGAGAACAGCCAGGGTGATGAGAATGCCTGTCCAACAGACCCCGTCCATAATGCCACTCCATAATGCTGAATCATAAGGTAAAACTTTAAACCTTGATATCTCTGCCATTTCCTCTTCAATTTATAAAAAGGAAAACAGTTTAGGAAAGTGCCAACTGTAGGCCGACACAATGTTCTAACAATTGCCTTTGCCTTCTGTAGCCATTTAATGATTTGAATTGTGTTACACACATTTATTTGTTTAGAACTTGCATTGGGACTTGTCATTAATTAAAATGCAGGACCTAGATGGTCCAAAATGTTTTGTTTTTCTGTTATTAAAATTGATTTAAATGGCAAGTTGGGAACTCAAGCTGGAATTGTATCTTAAAGGGACAGTCCAGGCAAGGGCAAGAAAGAAGCATTGCACTCCTCTGAAGCCTTTCCCATTGGCCTCTCCTCGATTTCCTGCAGGTCTCCAAAGTTTGACCCTTCAAGTCCCAGGCAGGCCATGGGGCTTCAGGGGCCCAGCCTGGGGTTGCAGATTGGTGCCCCCTGAGTCCCACCAAGTCACAGGCCGGTCAGGAAGTTCTACAGACCCTGTCTGGGGTTTCAGATTGGTACCTCAAGTCCCACCAAGTCCCAAACTGATCATTGCAATTTTTCATCACTATGAAGCATGAGCAAGCCCAGCAAGCTTCAGTGGTGGGTGTGGACATATTTGTGCGTGGAGAAACGGATTGGGGCAACATTTGGAGACCTGCTTTAGCATCTACAGGGCATTGCAGGAAATGGAGAGGCATACGGACAGGCTTTGGATGATTCACTTACTGCCTTATTATTAGATAGACTGTTCTTTTAAATACAGTCTGATAGAACAAAACAGTGTTACTTACATTTTTGGGCCAACAATTTGATCGTTTTTCGCTTTGATCTTTTGGAAATGAGATCAAATGGCCAGACCTGCACGGTTGCTTTGTGGATATGGTTACAGTAAGTTACAGTAAGCTTTGTGGTTACAGTAAGTAACTCTGGGGGTTGCCCTAAGGTCATATTTTCTGGGCCCCATCATGGAAGTTATTATGATGGAAGGCTAAAGTGGACCATAACCCAAGATTTTGACTATTCTGGGTTTGGTCCTGGCCCCCAGGACACTGTGATCGAGTCTCGCTGTGTGAAACCCCCAGGTCATCCAGAACAAACTCACCTCTTCCCAGTCCTACGACGCATGCGTGAACGCTCGTCCAATTAACTCGCTCGAGCATGCTGGCGGCCCCATCCCCGCTTCCCTCTAACAGGGAGCGTGCCCACGCTGACCATGCCTCTTGCAGGCACGTGCCCTGCTAGATGAATAGCGGGGACGCGGTCACTGCTCGCGCATGTGCTGTTGGACCGGGAAAGAAGGTGAGTTTATGGGCGACCCGGAGGTTCACATAGCGAAGCATCCCAATTCTGGATGCCCTGGGGGGAGGGAATAAATTGGCCTGGCAATATTATATATTTCTGGGCCAATCTCCGTGGGTTTTGGTCCACTTTAATGGTGGTAGGATCTGCTTCCTGAAATTACTAAGATAGATTTATCCGCAGGTCAAACTGGAGCCTTTTTTTTTCATTTTGTAGTGAAAAAAAATATATTACAGTATTGTTCGCCCTATAAGACGCACATAGGATTTGGAGGAGGAAAATTAGAAAACAAATATTTTAAACCAAAAACACACCATTACAAACAGTGTGGCATTCCCCCTATTCCATTCCCCATATAGACAGTGTGGCATCCCCCTCCTGTTCCCATAGGCCATGTGGGGTACCCCAATGGCATAGGCAGTGTGGCATCCCCCCCATTCCCCATATTGGCAGTGTGGCATCCCCCCCCATTCCCCATATAGGTAGTGTGCCCCCCCTCCCATTCCCCATATAGGCAGTGTGGCATTCCCCCCTCCCATTCCCCATATAGGCAGTGTGCCCCCCTCTCATTCCCCATATAGGCAGTGTGGCATTCCCCCCTCCCATTCTCCATATAGGTAGTGTGCCCCCCTCTCATTCCCCATATAGGCAGTGTGGCATCCCCCCTCCCATTCCCCATATAGGCAGTGTAGCATTCCCCCCCTCCCATTCCCCATATAGGTAGTGTGCCCCCCTCTCATTCCCCATATAGGCAGTGTGGCATTCCCCCATTCCCCATATAGGTAGTGGCAGCAGATGGAGGAGCGGTGGACACTGTCTCTGTCCCTGTCTCTGTCCCTGCCGCTGCTGCCGCTACCAGAAGAGACAGCTATAGCAGTGGCTGGAACGGGGACAGTGTGGCAGGCAATGCGGGAGCGACGGTAACTGGTGAGTTTACTTCTTTTTTTTTTTAACATTTGCCCGATAAGGCGCACGGACATTTTCCCCCCACTTTTGGGGGAAAATACGTGCCTCTTATAGGTTTGGACCCCCACCCCCATAGTTTGGGCCATGAAAAGGCAAAAACCCTCCAGACAATAGAAGCCTATTATACCTGAAAGTGGGAGATTTCAGTGGGATCTAATTTCAATAGATTGTGCACTGGCCCCCCAGGAAACTACTCTCGCCATGGAAAATGATGTCAGTAGCACAAAAATACGGTATATGCAATATGAACAATACATTATTTTTCTGTGAAGGTCGTAATTCAGTTGCATCACTAACCATTCCTGTGGAGAGATTCATGCTACACAGTCATGTGAGATGCGCAATTAAAAATCGCTGTGCAGCACTATTTATTGATCACTTTTTGTATCACATTGTTTTCAATTACTGTAGTTGTGAGGCTTATACTGGTCACACAATTATTTTTGTTTGATCATTTAATCTTTTTTATTGTTGTTGTCAGTGACACGTAATTAAAAAAAAAAACTCGTCAGAAGATTTTAAATCCCGACAAAACATATATCATTTTGTCCTATTTATAAAACCTGTTCTCGCCATCTTTGCATGCTTACTTTCATTTGTGTTCTATTTTTCCTGAGCTTGCTGGAGATCATGTACACTTTAAAAAGCCTAAAGCAATGACCAACTTTATTCTCTCTATCAATTCTATCAAAAATAAAAACATTTAAGTACAACATAAGCGTTTGTTTGCTGGCCAGAAAAAACAACACAATCATCATGATAAAATAGTGGGAAAAGTGGATCTATACTCTATTTATACACAAACAAATTAATACATTGAACTGTATGAGAGACCGCTACTGAGTGACAGGTGCTACATCTCGCTGCTGACCACACAGCGCCGGTGCTTTACACCGAGCTGCTGCTAGTGATACATGTGACGCTACATGACGCTATTAGAGGAGCTCACCAGTTTGACTTTCATATATATGGTTTTCACATGCTGCACCCCGCATTCACATGATTTAGCTATTTACTTCAGCACTTTATTATTATTATTATATTATATTAATATAATAATTAGCCCTGTTTTTGAAATATCAAATTGTGTTTATTACATATATTTATATTGCCACTTGCGCTTTATTGATGTTTGTAGATACTTTGCTGCTTTGCACATATTGAACACTTTGCACACAGAGTATTTGGATACTTGGCGAGAGCTTTATTCATTTGCTAAATTCTAAAATGTATTAAAGCCCATTATTGTCTATGCCACTGCCCTTTGTCTTATGTGTTTTTATTCTCTCATGTTAGTATATTTTTTGTCAGTAGTAGTTTTTACTGTACAATAAACATGGAATAACTTTTACCATATTGAGTGTGGGCGGCATATTATCTTCATCGGGGAGTAGTGTGGGCTTGCCTGAGAGCCCGCCCTTAGCCCTCTATTACTGTCAGAGAACCGCGGGTCACGTGATCGGCTTTCCCAAAGCCCCATCTGTTTGCCTTCCTAGTGGGACTACCAGGCCCAGCAACCTATGGACACACAGATTCTTGGCTAAGTTAAATAAAGGTTTTAATGCAATGAGCACACTGGGCAGTGATTACAAACATGTGGCTATGATGCAATATGAATGAATACAAATGTTGTTCTGAGAAGTGGGTTACAGGTTACAGTGAGGTACACACAGAGATACAACAGTCAGAGTTACCTTAAAATTCTGATGTAGAGTAGTGATGCTGAGCTCCCACAAGGGGGTATGTCAAGAGCTTATAGATGATTTGGGCACCTCCAGCACGCATGCAGCGCGACCTCCCTCTAGAAGTGACAAGCCCTAGCCCAGGGTCATTCCCCTTTATGCCTCGGGATCATCTTGCCCCCTCCCTTCTGTGGAGTGGACTGTCCCATCTCCCCATTGTGGAACCTGTTTTAGAACCTAAAATCCTTTAGAGGTTATAACTTTGGACAGGGGGGGTGATATGGCTCTGGATATGCACCAAAATATTGGGCTGGATGCCGGGCATCGGATGAGCCCAAAGATGGAGTCCCTAGATGGGTCAGAAACTGAGTTCTCCATTTCTTTAGGTTCCCATGGTCACATGGCCCTGAGAGTTATACATCTACGTGCGGTTTTGTGGGCCCATTCTGGTTCTGTATCTGGCTTGGTGCTGGGACACACAGTGGCCCAGCTACGGTCAGATTTGTGTTGGTGCCGGTTGTCTGAGGTGCTTGTGTTTGATGCGAGGAAGCTCACAGCCAGGGATCACCTTTGCTTCAGACTCATCGGGGCCTTCCCAGCTCAGAGGTGGGAGAGAATCAGCAGGGAGTCTGTGATCTGCGCTTGGCTCAACTCACAAATGCTAATTCGCCTTCCTGGGGGAGATTAGGTCCTGTGCATGTTGATGGCTAGAAAGCCTTAATGCCATAGGGTGAAATAAAAGGGTGACATTAGCCAAGAACAGAGAATCTTAAAGGGGCATGCCGAGCATCAGCAATAAAATGACATATAATATTTGCCCTATTCCTCACAATTACATACATTTATTTGTAACTTGTATTGTGACTTGTCAAAAATGTAAACGCAGGACCTAGATATCACCAAATGTCATTTCTTTTTCAGCCAAAATCATTTTTCATGGCTTATTCATCTTACCAATGTGTAATTTGGACAACAACTAAAACGCGGCCTAAACACACTGTAAAGTTTGTCCCCAGCACTTGTAAGTGTAGTGATGAAACGCTGACCGGCACTGGAAAAATACAGTGTCAATCTTTTCAGGGTGCCAAGAGTTAAGTAATACGTTGTGCAGCGCTGAAAAGATGATGGTTCAAAGTGGTGTACACTGGCGGTGTTATAATTGGCAGTCGGGTCCTACAGGCGCTGACAGATTCTTGCCAATACCTAAAGCAGCAAGCAAAGCAAATCAGTTTGCATTGGGTGTTGCGACTTCCAGCACCATTGTAGACAAATTAGCAGTGCCAAAAAAAAAGAAGTAGATGCCACCGCTCCAAAACTGGAGCTATAGCCGCCAGAAAAGTAAGGTCCTTATTTTTTTTTGCCTTTGGTAACGTGGACCAAAACCCATAAGACTGGGTTATGGTCCTTTCCCCCTCTGATCGGGCCCCGCTGTGTGAAATCCCCCAGATCGCCGAGCGCAACTCACCTCTTCCCAGTCCTATGATGCATGCGTGGCCACTCGTCCAATCAACTTGGAGCCGCTGACGTCACGTCATCTGAGCCTTCGTCTAAGGTCAGCAACTCTGAGCGTGCTGGCGGCTGCATCCCCCGCTTCCTTCTAACAGGGAGCGTGCCCGCACCAGCCATTCACAAATGCCTGGTGCAGGCGCATGCCCTGCTAGAGGGATAGCGGGGATGCGCTGGACTAGAACCAGGAAGCAAGGTAAGTGTATGGGGCGACCTGGGGGTTTCACACAGCGGGGATTCCCGATTTTGGATGCCCCCGGGGGAGGGAATTGATCGGCCTGGAAACAGCTCAACAGATGGGGTCATTTGCTGATTGACTACCAATAGGCAGAGAGTCCAAAAGTAACCTCCACCCAAAGGGTTCATAGATAGAGACAGAGAAATTAAAGTTATGGCTGAAATTCCAGCATCCGTCACTCGCGGCCCTGGGAGAGTTATCATTCACCATGGAAATATGGTGACATATGAATATGTAGTGATAGCTCTGGGTGCCTAGTTTGTACGACGTAAAATGCAAAAATGTGTAGTATGTCAATTAAATGAAATGTGGTACAAAAACCTTTTAAATTTACAATGCAGCCTTCATTGGCTGTGAATAGATATAACTTTAGACATTAATTGTTCTGATAAACTGCGGCTGAAGCCAAGAATTGATTTCAGGTCAGTGTATTCTCCTATAAAGCAAAGGAATCAGCACAATTGTATTTTGGAATTCACCAATCCTCCTTTTTCATTTAGATAAGTGGAGCAACAATTCATTATACCTTAAATCAAAAGGAGCCACCTAACCTGACCTAATCATGCATTATCTATGGGAGCAGACACGCTGATTAATACAAAAGTCGTTCATTATTTTATCAATTTAATGAAGTGGCCATTAAACCTTTGCTATTAAAGGAGTTGGGGGGCTTGTAGTTACATTGTGGACAAAATACTGCAGAGTGTTTTAAAAAGCTATATTCATGCATTTGCGCTATGTTGCATCGCGTTACTAAAAAGTTCTGCATGCAGCATTTTATTCGTACTGCAGCACCAGCATAGCCCTATGGAAAAGCCCGGCATGTCAACTCACCCAATGTTTTGGCCTGTAAATCACCTGGAAAAAGTTGGGAAAGAACACAGCAGGCACACTTTTCAGCCATTTTTGGACCACATGGACTTCGGCCATCTAGTACAATTCCATATCATTTGAATAACACAAAAATATAAAAACGTGGAGGCTAAATTATTACTAACGCCAGGTATCGGCAGATACTGTAAACATGTATTGGGTGCTGTAACAGAACAACTCAGTTGCTGTAGTAACCTGGCCGGCATTGATGAATGTGATGTATGTTGGGCGCTCAAACACCAGTACAGCGCTGCAGGAAGCGAAAGGTAGTGCCAGCTCAATGCGACCGACTCTCTGCGCACCACACACACAGTGTCAGCGCTCTAAATCTGGTCGCTGTAGCAAAGAGCGGCAGGCGCAGTGTGATTAAAGTCTTAACGTTTTTGAACACATATCCACCAGTAACAAAGCGAAAACACAAAGAATTACATTGTTTTAACACTGTAATGACAATTCTGCATACAAATATAAAAAGTAAAAAAAAAGTTTCTAAAAATGTTTGTTTGCAACCAGGAGAGGTGACACAATGATTTGAGCAAAAAAAAAAAAAAAAATGTAAAACACGCTGTTTAAACACAAGCAAATGAAAGGTCATTGAAATTTATGGGAGAGCGACACTGAGTGAAAGGTAATACCTGGCGCTCTGGAAGCTAGAGTGCCGGCGCTATACACTGAGCCGCTTTTAAAATACATCGGACACTACATGGCACTGTTAGAGGCGCTCACCAGATTCGCTTTCATAAATGTGGTTTTGCGTACAGCACCTGGCGTTCTCCGGTCGTTGCCTGCCGGTACGAGGCACTACCTGGCGCTATCCCTTCTTAAATAGTCCCCTAAATCTGTAGCACTACAATCTACCCTGTTGATCTTGATATAATATGGAAAACTGTTGAAGTCAAGCATCTGGTGGAAAAAAGCATACCCACTATACTGCTAAACATAAACTGAAAAGTCTGTTGATCAAAACAGTCTCTATGGAAAGATCCTCCTCATTCCCAAAGCTCTCGGGTGGTGCTCTCTTCTTCATCTAATCTTCTCCCGTTCAGGGGATGGCTTCTCCAATGGGGGATAATCTGTGGAATGGAAAACAAAGCAGATTATATGTTCCTTGTAAATTTACAAAAACTGTAGATCCAGATCCTATTACAGATCCAGGTACTACACCCTATATAAGGACCCGATCCCATGATGTGTAAGTGTGAGTTTGCAAATCTGATCCTTTAATAACCCATTGTATCTTTCAATCAAACCAGCTGCCTGTGAATGGTATGGGACATGACACATCCAATACACCCCTGAATCTTTGGCCCATTCTTGAACAGTTCTTCCAGTGAACTTCCTTTGGAACCCTATAGGCTAATGTCTGGAGCATCTGAATGGTTGAGGCTTGATCTGCTCTTTTGCAAGGAGGGACAAGTAGAAGGTGAGAATGTGTTCACTGTAGTGCAACAATAGCAGAGTCCATTGTTCCCTCATGGAAGGGGAGCAATAGAATCCACCTACCAAATCTCTGCAGGCCTACTTTATCATTAAATGGATCCAGTGGAATGCTTTTGTAATGGCCACTGTCAAACCTCTCCATACACGGTGCAATTTACTATCACAGTCTTTATCATGTCCATGTTTCTTGTCAGGCCTCTCTGTCAAGCCCATTCTTATGTGGCTTTCTGACCTAAATGTCCTGTTTGTAGGCCCATCTATCCAAGTTCATTGTAACAGGAACAGTTTCTTTCACCAAGGCCACCTTCGAAATCTCATCAGCCACCCAACTAAATTTGACAAAGTCCGGTACTAAGGGCATGTGTGCATCAACATGGCCCACCCTTATGGTGCGAGAGTTAGCTTGTTCTCAAATGTACTCCCACAGGTCTTGGCCTCCCCACACAACTTTTCAGTGGATTTTCCAGTCATTCCACTTCCATGTGGGCATCCAGGCCGTGAGTCCCTTAAAACCTGCCCAGTTGTCAGTGGAGATGTTAATGCTGGATGAAGGATCTACTTGCAAAGTCATTAACACTGCTTTTAGCTTTGCATACTGGCTTGATCCTCCGATGCCTGTCTCTTGAAGGATTGTGTCAAAACTCGAGTTGTATGCAGTTGCAACCCACTGACGCCCTGATGAGGTGATTGTGGTGGAACCATCAGTGAACCATGCTGACTCTCTTTGGTTTTCTGAAAAGAACCTCAAGGGCCACCAATCAGCGTGCTCGCTCTCAGCTCGAGCCTGTGCGTGGGAGCGACTGGAAGTTGAGTGGATCAGGCAACCTGGGGGTATACACACAGTGGGGCATCCCAATGGCGCTAATACATTTGCAGGCAGCCTACAAACAGGAAGTGCTGCTGGGCTTCCTGTTACTGTGCATTGTCAGTTATGTCAGTTGAATCCAGGCAGCAGCATGGAGAGGAAGCTCCAAAATGGCCGCTACCTTTCTTTTCCAACTGTGCCAGGCTGTTGATCCGGTTTAAGTCTCAATGCAGAAGCCCATTGAATCAGCTTTAAAGAGCAGTCTGGTCTACCACGGTATCTACCTTTGTAAGCACTTCTTGACTAAGACCTGCCACTAACTACTGTTATCTATCTAACTGATAAATGTCACAAGCTATCACTAGCCCACAATTGAACCTACCCTCAAATTTCTAAATAAAGAATAATAAAAAAATATTTTTATGAATTGATTTTCCCAAGGAAACTTTTAATTAACACACCACTGTTGTGGTAAGGGCACAGCAAAAAGAGGTAAGAAAAAGGACCCCAAATCTCAAAAGAGCACAATTATTAGGCACATCCTTAAACTGGACCAACAGCCTGGCACAGTTGGAAAAGAACGGTAGCGGCCATTTTGGAGCTTCCACTCCCAACTGATGTAACTGACAATGCACAGTAACAGGAAGCTCAGCAGCACTTCTTGTTGGCAGGTGGTCTGCAAATGCATGAGCCGCCATCTTGTTTTTAATATTGGGTAAATGAATTTTTATGTGCAACAATCTTAATTGCCCTGGGGGTGATGCATATGAGCAATGTTTGTTGTGTTGGTCTGATTTAAGACATTTTTGACTGTTGGTCAGCTTTAAATTATAAAGAAAGTCAATACAATAAAAACACCAGAAGCAGACATTTAGAATCCCGCCACTGAAGCTAATGTGGAAAACCAATCATTCAAGCTAGCCAAGAATCTTCACTATTAATGATCTCCAGTGATTATAGTGGCTTTTTAATATAATTGTATATATATTAAAAATATTACAAATATATTACAAAATATTTTGTAAATTAAATTTTTAATATATTTGAAAACATACCAATTTTTTTAGTTTTAAATGTATTTAAGATTATTTTCAATAAAATCTATGCATTTTAATCACTTAAACATTACAAAATATGAAATAAAAAAAAATTAAATATTGGGTTTAAATAACAATTAGAGTATTGTATGAATATTTAAAAAAGAAAAGGGAATAATAAACGTGATTGAAGGGGTATTAGAGTCATGACATACATGTTGGGCAAAAAAACTAAAATACATGAAACAATATTACATTTCTTCTCAAATCAATATGGGGAACAAGTATGACAAGCAGGAGAAAGGAGGAACAGGCAGCTTAACCATTGAAGCTGCAGCCATGCCAGCATTCTTTGTATTGAAAAAGCTGTAAGAGTGTTTTTATTTCTCTTCAAATAGGTCTGCTGGCTGTCATCTCTTGCTTAAATAGGGTGCGCTGAGAGTGATCTGACATGCACTGGCGCAAGCATAATTGTCTTGAATGTGTTGCCTGGGCAGAGTCACAAGCCACCATGTGGAGAGACCCATGTTAGGCTTAATATAGGGGGCTAAAGAGACCAAAACACCTTCTACTCAAAGGTAAAAGAATAATAGCACCAGACAAAGGAAGTGTGCTTCAACCTGTCAAACCCCAGGGACACCCGTCATCTTTGTTAGTTTACAACCCCCAATCTCCGCAGCTAGCTTCACCTTTAGCCAAGCCTCCGTTTGCCAGGATGCTTTAAACGCCTCACCGGACACGGTTGCCCCAGGACTTATAAGCTCAAAGGATGTAAACTCACGGGGGTGAAGACGGATGAACTGAAGGTAGGACTGGGTATAATTCGGTAGCCAAGGAAAATACAGATTACAGTTTAGGTAATTCCAAGGGAGAATACAAGCGAGGTCAAAGGTCACGCCAAGGGTCAAACCAGGAGATCAGACAGCTTCGCAGCACCAGGGATGAGACGGGTACGTAGTCATAATACAGGCTGAAGTCGGTACAGGCGGCAGGCGGAATAGTCAGGCTAGCAGAGTCGGCAACAGGTAAACAATACGGGAATCTCAGGATAATCACACCCAGCTAAACACTATCATGGGCGACGACTGAATTACCTGGGAACACCTTTTACTTGGGTGCAGGTGATAGAACGGGAAGAAGGAGAGCACATTGGTTAGCTAATAATTTGTGGGCTGATTACCCTTATTAAACTTTTATGGTGTGATTCGCCAACAGTAATCTTTGGGCTCATTGGTCCTTCAAATCAACCTCTGGCGGCCAAGCCTCCCCGCATCAGGGCATAAGACAGCCATGCTCGCGCACGCATGCAGAAGAGCAGGGGAAGTGGCCAGAGGAGTACGCTTGGCACCGCCCGAGTCCGCGCTGCCCGAGGACACAGCGGGACCGGGCTGCAGGTAAGCGCACCGTGACACAACCTTGCTCATCCCAAGGCTGCTACAAGGTTACACCCATTGTCGAACACCCCCTTGCCAGGCTTCAGGTGCCCTGACAGCGGACTGATTTCCAGCAATCCAGGGTGGTGGAAGGATATGCACCACAGTGCTTCCCTACTTGACCAAGTGGGCAGTTAGAGATGTAATGTGGGTTTCATCATTGTCGAGGGTGTTGTGTTATGGTCTGCTGGCCACGTCCTCATCCTCCAACATAAGTTGTTGGGCATCTGGGAACCCTAGGTCTGCAACCGGGGCAGGTGGATGGCCCACAGTATGCCAGCTAGGAGTTTCATCATAGAAAATTATTGACTCTGATTTGTGGCTGGGATAGCCTTGCTGATTAAAAGGGGGGTGAGGTGGAGGGCTCAGCACTCCCAGCAGAAGTGGAGTGGGTGGAGGGCAATCCCATGGAACTGGTACCACTGCGTGCCATATAACCTACAACTGCCTCAAATTGTTTTGGCCTCAACACTGTGCCTGCAGTATTGGGGACTACAAAAATGTGCTCCAAACCCTGGTGTCTGCTTGCACCAGAGGAATGTGTAGCAGGCAAGGATGAATCCCAGCCTCTCCCTGCAGCACCAGCTCCAATACCAGCAGCAGCATCACAGCCACTTCCCTGTCCCTTATTTGCTGCTTTTTGTATTGTTAGACACCTGCAGTTACAGTGGCCCAAAATAATAGTAATAATAATTGTAATAGTACAAAAAAATCAGATGAAAAGAGGCCTCTTAAGTGACCTGAACTAGTAGATACTCCACTATCAATTGGTATGAAAGAGCAATGACAGACAAGTGCCCTTAACCAGTGGACACCACACAAAACCTTTTTTTTTAATTTTCAAGAGGGTCTTATGTGCCCTGAACCAGTGCATACTCCAATAGGTATTAAAGATTACTGCTTAGAGTGCGTGCTATTACAGAGTACTGACACCCAAGTGCTATTAGAGTACTGATACTCAAGTGCTATTACAGAGTACTGACACTATTACAGAGTACGGACACTCAAGTGCTGTTACAGAGTACTAGTACTGACACCCAAGTGCTATTATAGTACTGACACTCAAATGCTATAACAGAGTACTGACACTCAAGTGCTATTACAGAGTACTGACACTCATGTGCTATTACAGAGTACTGCCACTCAAGTGCTATTACAGAGTACTGCCACTCATATTGAATCATATTGGGGATCGGCAAAGTTATGCAGCTTTGTAGATGATTATTAGCAGCCACATGTGGCGGGTTTACCATCCTCCTTACATGACTTTATGAACTTACTTAAGAAATTAGATTCAGTACAGCTGACACATCATTTTTTGGCAGTGACATGTGATGTGGAATCGCTGTACTTGAATATTATTCACGACCATGCTGTGTCTACTGTCAAATATTTCTTAAAAATGGAATAAAACACACATCCAGAACCACAAGTGTTCATCTTAAATGCACTGCGGTTTGTTCTTGAATATAATTTCATTTTTGACAAATGCCACTATAGGCAATGCATGGGCTTAGCCATGGGGGCACGGTGTGCACCATCTGTCGCCAACCTTTTTTTGGGTTGGTGGGAGAGAGAGACCCCCAGCATAGCCACATAGTGTCTTCTAAATTTATTGATTACATCCTGATACTGTGATCAGATTGTGAAAGATTCTTTGCTGCACTTAACGACAATGATTTGAACATCAGACTGACATGTAATTTATCCCCTGATCAAGTAGAATTCTTGGATCTGACCCTACATTTACAAAAAGATGGAACCATGAATAGTACCCTTTACCGTAATGCCACAGCTACTAACAGGCTACTGCACTACGGAAGCTTTCACATGACATACCTGAAGAACAGCATCCCCATGGGTCAATTCTTAATAGTGATACAGGATTGTACTGGGAGGAAAGAATTTGAGCACCAAGCAGCAAAGTTGACGGACAGATTTCTTGCTCAGAGATACCAGGAAAAAGTAGTGTCCCAAGCCTTTAGAAAGGTAAGTAAGACCAATCGGTCTCGAAATTGTTCGACCCAAAAAGAGGAGATACATTACCTCTTATAACCAACAATGGGTTGCCTTAAGGTTGATTTTAACATGTCACTGGAGCATCTTAAAAAGTGACAGTGACATTGCTTGATGGATCCCAGAGAACCCTAATTTGGTGGGCAAACAAGCACAAATCATCAGGGACAGGCTTTGTCACAGCCATTTTGAGCCTGCTGTAGAATCATATAATCTATAAGATTCCTGGGCCAATCAATTCCCCCCCTACGGGGCATCCCAAATCAGGATGCCCCACTGTGTGAAACCCCCCAGGTCACCCCATACACTTATCTTGTTTCCCGGTCAAACGGCGCATGCGTGAGCCACGCTATCCCTCTAGCAGGGCGCGTCCCTGCACCAGGCATTTGTTAATGGCTGGCACAGGCTCCCTGTTAGAGGGTAGGGGGGATGCGGCTGTCAGCGAGCTCGCACTGATTGGACGAGTGGCCACGCATGCGCCGTAGGATAGGGAAGGGGTGAGTTCTCCTCCGCGTTCTGGGGGGTTTCATGCAGCGGGGCATTCCCGATCGGGGTGCCACGGGGGAAAGCACCAAAACCCAGGATAGTCAAAATCCTGGGTTTTGGTCCACTTTGAGTAGGGACTTTTGTTGCAAGCTATTTTGCTTATCTTTTTGATATTACTAGATGTATTGACATCAGGGCCAGGCGAGGTGGTGATGTTTTTAACACTGTCGTGTTATGCTTGATTGTTGTGGTTTTTAATTTTTGTGTCTGATCAACAAATTTTGCGAACTCTGTTGAGGTGTGTGTGTCCCAATTCTAGACTTGGTAGTCTAGGGGAGCACCCCTTCTTACATTCAAGTGCTATTACAGAGCACTGATAACCAAGTGCTGTCACAGAGTACTTACACCCAAGTGCTGTTACAGAGTACTGACACCCAAGTGCTATTACAGAGCACTGACACCCAAGTGCTATTAGAGTACTGACACTCAAGTGCTATTACAGAAACTAATACTATACCCCAATGTGTCAAACTAGATAGGAACATAAAGTGTATGTTCACAAATGCCAGAAGTCTGGTAAGTAAAGTGGGGGAGCTTGAGGCTTTGGTGCTGGCAAAGAATATTGATGTTGTTGGTGTGGCTGAGACATGGCTGGATTCCACACATGACTGGACTGTCAATCTACAAGGTTTTGCTCTTTTTCGGAAAGACAGAGCAAAAAGGAAAGGGGGCGGCGTGTGTCTTTATGTAAAGCAAGAACTCAAAGCATATATTAATGAGGGGATACTAGCAGAAGATTGTGAGGAAGTAGAATCCTTGTGGGTAGAAGTGGGGGGCGATGTAAACAATGCTAAAATACAGTTTGGTGTAATCTATAGGCCCCCAAATATAACTGAGGAATTAGAGGGTCAACTGCATAAGCAGATAGAGCGGGCGTCACAGGCTGGTAAAGTGGTGGTGATGGGGGACTTTAACTATCCAGGAATCGACTGGAGACATGGTTATGCTTCCACTACAAGGGGAGAGCATTCCTCAGCTTGCTACAAGATAATTATATGAATCAGTTTGTGGAGGCACCTACTAGAGGTGATGCTCTTTTAGATCTTGTAATGTCAAATAATGATGACCTGATGGGGACAGTAACAGTCCGTGAAAATCTTGGTAACAGTGACCCCAATATAATTATATTTAACATAAACTGTAAGAAAGATTTTCTGCCTGGGAAGGCAAAAACATTAAATTTTAGAAAGGCCAACTTCCCCAGGCTCAGAGCTCCACTCCAGGACATAGACTGGGATCATCTGTTGAGTAAAGGATACAGATGCCAAATGGGAGTGCTTTAAATCATTTGTGAGTACCAACACTGCAAAATGTATTCCTAC
Source organism: Gastrophryne carolinensis (assembly GCA_027917425.1). NCBI lineage: Eukaryota > Metazoa > Chordata > Amphibia > Anura > Microhylidae > Gastrophryne > Gastrophryne carolinensis. Next base: position 56,204,682 of record CM051244.1, read on the forward strand.
GGTTAACAAATATAAGCGGCTAAAATTAAACCCCTCATGGCTGACACCTGCGGTTAAAAGGGCAATAAAGAGCAAAAAAAGGGCATTTAAACATTACACGGCTGAGCTCTCAGCTGTAACACTTGAAAAGTATAAACTAGTAAATAAAATGTGTAAGAAAGAAATAAGGTTGGCAAAAGCACAAAATGAAAGATGTGGCCAAAAAAAGCAAAACAAACCCTAAACGATTTTTTTAATATATTAATTCGAAGAAAACTAAATCAGAACAGGTAGGTGCCCTAATTAATGATAACGGGGAAATGGTCACTGGAGATGAAGATAAGGCGGAGCTGTTAAATGGATTCATTAGCTCTGTGTACACAAGAGAAGAGCAAGGATCCAACACAGGAGATGCCATGGATAGCAATAGCCCAAGTATAATAATTAACAAGCTAAACGTGGATATCATCCAATAAAAACGAAATAATTTAAATCACTAGCAACTGGTATAGTGCCAAGGAACTGGCGCAAGGCAAATGTGGTGCCCTAGGTCTTCTCTGGGCAATTACAGACCTGTTAGCTTAACATCCATTGTGGGGAAATTGCTTAAGGGGCTATTTAGGGACAACATACACGAATATGTAACTATCCATAATATTATAAGTGACAACCAACACGGTTTTACTAAGGACAGAAGCTGCCAGACTAACTTGATTGGCTTCTATGAGGAAGTGAGTAGAAGCCTGGACAGGGGGCGGCTGTGGATATAGTTTTTCTTGATTTTGCAAAAGCATTTGACACTGTCCCCCATAGACGCTTATTGGGGAAATTGAGATCTTCAGGATTAGAAAACACAGTTTGTAACTGAATTGAAAATTGGCTGAAGCATCGTGTGCAGAGAGTTGTGGTTAATGATACCTACTCTGAATGGTTACCAGTTGTAAGTGGTGTACCCCAGGGTTCAATGCTGGGCCCACTATTATTCAACTTGTTTATAAACGACAAAGAAGATGGGAAGAAGGAATTAAAAGCACTGTCTCTATTTTTGCAGATGACACAAAGATATGTAGCACAGTGCAGTCTATTGAAGATGTTCACAAGCGAGTGTCTGGGCATCCACTTGGCAAATGAAGTTCAATATGGAAAAATGTAAAGTCATGCACTTGGGGTCTAACAACCTGAAGGCCACATATGTCCTCCGGGGATTAAAACTGGGAGAGTCACTTGTTGAGAAGGATCTGGGGGTACTAGTAGATCACAGACTAAATAACAGCATGCAATGCCAATCAGCTGCTTCCAAGTCCACCAAGATACTATCATGCATTAAAAGAGGCCTGGAATCATGGGATAGGGATGTAATTTTGCCTCTTTACAAGGCACTGGTGCACCCTCACCTGGAATATGCCGTCCAGTTCTGGGCACCCATTCATAGAAAGGCCGCTCTGACTATGGAAAGGGTGCAGAGGAAAGCCACCAAAAATAATAAAGGGGATGAAAGATCTTAGTTATGAGGAAAGATTACGAGAATTAAATCTCTTTAGACTTGAGAGGAGGCGATTGAGGGGGGACATGATTAACTTATATAAATGGCCCATACAAAAAATATGGGGGAACACTATTTCATATAAAACCCTCTCTAAAGACAAGGGGGCACTGCCTTCGATTGGAAAAAAAGAAATTTAGTCTCCGGAGGCGACAATCGTTTTTTACCGTAAGAACGATAAATCTATGGAATAGCCTCCCACAGAAGCTTGTCACAGCATCAACCGCTGACAGCTTCAAAAAAGGATTAGATGCTTATTTAGAAGAAAATAATATTAACAGTTACAATTAGCGTTTATCAGTAAAAAAAATAAAACAAAAAATAAAATAAATAGCTTCCCCTATAAAATAAAAAAAAATAACTTCCCCTACCCCAACACCCTTGGTTGAACTTGATGTACATATGTCTATTTTCAACCGTATTAACTATGTAACTATGTAACTATGATTGAGCCAGACATCGTTACACAAGGGCGCTAGCAAAAGGGAAGGATAGCAAGCCTCCTGGCCTTCTGTCCCTGCTGCCCTGCTCTGTATTAGCGGCCACTGTGTACCAGACAGGAGTATGAGAAACACTAATAGCAGTGTCTTGAGGATTCATTCAGGAGCTATTATGGATGCTGGATCTTGGTTGTTTTAGAGGTGTTTTTGTGCTTTTATTTTTTGGTGAGTGCAATAGAATAAATGGGGGGGGGGGTACACTTTTCATTTTAAAGGCTTGCTGCACTATGTGGTTCTTCTCTCTTTTTTCCATGTATGAGAGGAGTTTGAAGAGGAGATTTGTGATTCATGAATATCAAAGGAATTGGGGAAACCGTGCTACATGTGATTTGTTTGCGATTAGAAAAAGAAGTAATCTGATATGCATTCAATTTATGTGGTGATATACTCGCAAATACTGTGCTCTGCAAGAGATGGTTTTGATATTTTTGCATATATTTATTTGCCCTTAATGGACAAAGCCTGGACTTTCCCAGCGTATGAGTTTTAAATTAACTTTTATTAGAAATATTTATAGGAGCTTATTTGCTGCCGGGATTATCTTTGGTGTCTATCACCTTGGAATTGTATGCTATTAGAGTACTAAATCTCAAGTGCTATTAGAGTCATTCGAAATTAGGAAGCTACTAATGAGACACTGGCATATTTTAAAGGGAGATCCGAGGTTGGGTCCCCTATTACTAGACAAAGTCCATATGGGGATAGCACCTAATTTAAGGCATGTCATTACTAAGCTATTTGGACCTCTTGGGGAAGGTTACTATAGGTGATGATCATTTAAATGCATTTTTTAGATGCAATAAATGTAAAGAATATATTACTTCATTGTGTAAGAATAGAAAGCCAGTAAATTTTCAATCCCATACCAATCACCGAAAATATGACATTAAAATTGTCATCACGTGCAACTCAGATGATGTTGTTTATTTATTGTCCTGCCCTTGTGGGTTACAATATGTGGTCAGAACGTGCAGATCTCTAAAAGTAAGAATAAGCGAACATATGTATAATATTACGAGGGGTCTGGAGACTCAGTGCCTCTAGACATTTTAAAGAATATCATGGCTCAAACCTGACTTTGTTAGTAATACTTCATTGGAGAGGGTCTCATATGATTCGTAAACTCTCAAAAAAGAATCCTTCTGGAACTTTGAACTAGGCACTAAGTGGGGGTGGGGGTTAAATGTAGAATTTGACCTAAACTGTCTTCAATTTGACCTCAACTGCTTTATAGATACATACTAAGTAGATTTTATCTGGTTATCTACATATGTCCATTTTTTTTTTTAAGAATGTTTAATTGTTATATATATAGAGGAAGAAGGATAGTTTCCACATTTTGCTTTTTCGCTTTTGGAAGGCATGGAGTAAAAAACAATGCTATCGGAAGGGTTCCGGTCCATGGAGTGCACGCCGGTTTGTTTGTATACAACAAATACTTCCCTTTCATATATTTGAAGCACACCTATGTCTCGAGATGCCTTTCTGATTATACTTCCTGGTAGTTTAACACAGAAACCAATAAAAGGATATTGTCAGAAAAGTTCACACCAGCTTAACAGCAGTGATTGGATAGACGCAGCTACAAACCGGAAGTGTTTAGGAGCCTGACGGTGCTGTAATCAGGTAAATGTATATAAAGAAAGGATAGATAGGTGCCCGTTAACCTGTGACCTGACCTGTGACCTGTAACCGAGCTCTGATTTTAGAGCAAAATGCGTTTGGCGGCACTAGCGGGACATATAGCATTATTTTACTACTGATTTTACTACTGATCTCCTTACTCACATCTCAACGGCCTGCAGACGGGAAGGATAAATTAAGATGAAGGATGTGTTCTCTCAGCTTCATTTTTTTCCACAATTAAGTGGAGGTGGACCAATTGCAGTGTATATTGTTATTGCCATTATATGAAGATCAGAACCCGGAGTATATACCTCACTATTACTCTATAGGAATTTTTAAATGTTATGCTCCATGTTTATTGCTAATACAGACTACTGACAGCCAACCTATCTAGCCCTTACCCCACCCACAATAGCATGCTTAAATACCTATCTAGCCCTGACTCTCGACACTTTTCCTATATAAATGTCCTTACAAGGACAGTTTTAGTAATAAATTAAATCCCTAATTGTCTAATGTAGAGCGAGCAGCAGGGTGAGCGACGTGATGTGAACCCCGCCTTTTATATGGAGGGGGTCACGTGTTCCACCGGGCAAATGGTGGAGAGTTCAGGCCAAGCGCGGAACGTGCACACGGATTTCAAATTCAATTTCCCGAACTCTCAAAGTGCTTTGCGGTTCAGGTTCTCCCAACCCTAGTCATGTATCCTATATGGCCCCTTTCACACCTCTATGTTTTTGATACAGTGCAGTTGGTATGCAGCCAAAAAAGTGCTGCGTTGCAACCGAACTGCTACTGTCCATTCTATGGAACTGCAAAAAAGAAAATGCAGTTCAACTACAAACCGCAAAACGCACCTGATCTGCAAATACATAGTGTGAACATAGCCTTTACATCTCCAAGGCAATCAAAAACTACTAAGTGTGCAATGCCAAGGATTAGCTTTAAATATACACAGCCAAACACCGTCCATTAGTTTCAAGGTTTTGCCTCTCACCAGCACTAGGCCAGATTTATTTGGCTGTATAGGGGGTGAGACTTGGGGAGTACCAAAACAGAGTGGCAAGCCACCTGAATCATGCAAAGGGTCAAGAAAACATGCATGCGAGTTGACTTTCGCACAGAGCTGAGTTTTTTCTGCATGGCGCTGAATCAACTCTAGTGTCTAAATTTTGCCCTGGCAGCAAGTGTTCTCTGGTAAGAAAAGGACCCTTCAGGCATCAGTTGTCCATTCTGCCAGCTCAGCAGCTGTTTATTTCAGCCATTGGTCTATTATTTATAAACCTGTTTCACTACATTTCATTTAAAATTAATTTCCTCTGCCTCAATTATATCTGTTGAGGCTGACAGTCCATCTAATGACGGCTATTAACCTGCAGAGTCTGGTGAGCTACATGACTTCGAGTCTATGATTTCTAGCAACAATTATTTTGTGTACAGTGTACGCCACGCTTCAGATGACTGTGCAGAAAAAGAATTTATGGAAACCTTTCAAGCGGCTTCATTTGTTATTTGTAAATGCATTGAGGAATACAAGGGAACAGCTCTTATCTCATGGCAGACATTCATCAGGGAGCTGTATACCTCTTCACACTGATTTACAGTATCAGCATTTCCGAGGGCTCCCAAACACACAGCCTGCCTTTTACTGATATGTCAGTGATTCTTCTTTTTTATTTTTTTTTCACTAAACGAAACATGCTAAATGGGTTGCTGATACCTTTATAACAGTGTAAGCTCACAACTTAGACCTATGGTTCCAAATATAAAAATGAAACAAAAAAAAAACTACATTGGTTTTAACTAGTGAAATCTGCCTCTATTCTATTCTGGTGCAGTTCCAAAACATTGGCAATATTCTTGTTCTGCATCACCTTAATTCAAATCTTAAATTCTTTATGGCAAAATTCATGTTCAATGTGTTTTGGGGGTCTTTAAAAAGCAACTGAAGCAGCCAAATGCCCGCTAATTGCATAATGGGAAAAGCACAAAATATAGGGTAATTAAAACATCAGAGGTCCCCTCAGCCAAGTAATTTTTTTTGATGTAGGGAAAAAAATCTTTTGTATATAAGGCTAGACCTCCCCTAAAAAAACTAAACAAAAGAACAATGCCTAAAAATGCTAATTTTAGATTGAAAAGGAGTAATCAGTCAATGCGGACCTCCAGTCAAAAAATCAAAGTTTTGTCAATTACTCCTCTAAATCTTCTCTTACCATCTCTGGCCCTTAAAAAATAAATAAAAGTTTTTTTTTTCTCTGTGTCTTTTCTTTACACTTAACACTTTGTGAATTGGTAAGGGGTCCATGAGACCCCTATACCAGTTCACAAGGCTTAGGGGGCTGGCAAGTCACCTGCTGCTAGCGGGTGACTTGCTATTAACACCCAGACCCCATTACCTGCTTCCTCAAAGCCTAGGGGGGAATAAGTGCCCGGGGATATGATGTTTTGGGGCTTGAAGCAGGTAGGGTTGGGGGGCCACCAAAGCTGACCCCTACACCCTGTTCCATAAGGCCCAAAGCTGGTCCCTGGGCTGCTTATGATGGGTAAGGGGGACCTCATGTCATTTGTGGGGGATTTTTAAGGGTTTTTAACTTTTAAAATTAATAAATTGGGTTCCCCCACCCCGGGAGGGAGGACTCTATGTCATTTTTTTAATTAATTCTTTGTTACCTGTCACCAAGCAGCTATAAAAGGCTTCCAGCAGCAGCAGGAGTGCAGAAACCAAAGTGATCAGCGTGGGACACAATACTTTGGGTTGGATGGGAGGTAAGTATTAAAAAAAAATAAAATAATAATAATTAAATACCTTTTCTGTGTCCCTGTCTCCCCAAAGCCAAAGGGGGGGAAGAAGGGTCCATGCCATTTGGCTGTGTGGGCTTGTAGCCAGCCACTAAAGCTGGCCCGTGCCCCCTGTTCCTACAAGCTTTGCATAGTTTGTCCCTGGTTGGTTAAGCTGGGTAGGTGGGGCCCCACATCATTTTTTGTGGATTTTTAAGCCTTAAAATTCTCAAAAAATGGGATCCACCCCCCCCGCCCCCTGGGTAGGGGGACACTACGCCATTTGTTTAACCCTTTATAGATAAATAGGAAACCATTTTCTAAAAAATATTTTTATATTTATTTTTGTTATTTTAATTTTAAAATATTTTAAAAAACAGTAGAAAAATTACAAGCAAGACATTTTATGTTAAAGCCTACACTCTGCTGCAAGAAGACTGGCAATAGTTTTCTTGCTTAGTGTTTTGATTACAACTTTATATATAGCACTTTACAAATATATATATTTTTTAGATTTAGTGCCGGCACAAAATATCATTCAGGGTGTTAGCTATTCTGGGCTTATTGTTGCCCATAGTGGTCATTATTGACATTTCCCTTGTTTTGGGTATTATTTACATAGTAACATTTAGGGGTTAGAGCAGCTGTTTTTCAGTTGTCTTGCGTCATGTGTTTTTAGCCCTTCTTGTATTAATAAAGTGTTTACATAAAATTATTGGATGTGTTGGTGCTCCTCTTTGGGAGAAAGGTGTGCTTAGTGGCACGTCCACTCTATTTTTTGTTTATGATGATATATTGGTTGATCCGGGCACAGCTGAAACCTCGACACATATGGAGGAAGTAGTTGATTCGCGGTTGGATGCCCCTGGGGAGAAAATTGATCGTCCTGGGAATCTTACAGTTTCCGTGCCGATTGCAGTGGGTTTTGGTCCACTTTAAGTACCGGGGAACAACAAGTTGGCAGTCTTTAAGTTCTGCTCCACATTGTGTCAAGTGAGTGCTGGGCATTATGCAGGGGCAGTTGCTGGAGTTTTCTGTTCAAGCACTGTGGAGCACCCCACCCCCTGCTTTCATGTGGATCCAGGCAAAGTGGTTCTGCAAGTGGTGGAAGCACCCTTGCTAGGGCAAGTGGCGTAGGCCCCCTGGACACATGCTGCGAATGTCCTCCCTATAACAGTGTCTGCTGTTCCATTTCCAAATGGAATATATATTTTATTTCTAGTGTTAGTAACATTAGCTTTTCATGTCTCTGACCACTTATGTCTTAACGCATCCACAGAACTAATGTACAGTACCAATAGCAACAGATTGGGAAAACTGCTTCTAGAAGTTTGCAAGCATGAGAAAAAATAAAACAATTACTAGATATGCTAAGCACCTAGAGGATATCATTTTGGCACACAAAAATCTACACTTTCAAAAATGCTATTGATGCTATGTTCATTTTACATTATATTATGAATAGTAAAACAGAACTGGCATACTAGTGTGGTGTGGGGTCCCATTTGTAATAAATAGGTGAACGATCCTAGAATTCCCCTGCTGTAACACCATACTGTGTGATGATAGAAGCTTCAAAGGTGATGGAAACCTGGCAAGCGGCGTGCTTCCAAATATAATCCCATCTTCCTTCTTCCTTTAGAAGAGCATGGGCGGCTTGCATAAAAGCCATGGCAATTTTCTGTTCAGTAACCTATTAGAATTTACTGCTGTCCTGGCAAGAAAGATGATACAACTCGAACATCAATTTGTCTCGTGTCTTGCAGCAAAAGATGCCAGTTTTTTCTACAATGCCACTGGAGTTATCAAACTGTATACAAATGAAAAAATAGTACAGTAAATTATCATCTAAAACTCTCTGTAAGCAATGAGGCAAGATAATAAGTTAAGGGACTGGAGGATGGGAGAAAGACTGATTGAAAACGTTTTAGTATTCCGCCAAGAACAAGAAATTACTTGTTACTTACTACCTTCTGAAGACCAACATTAAGCTGCTGGTACATATGTGCCTACCTTAAAGTGGGTGTTTAGTCAAATTTAAACAGCAGGATGGGGGGGGGGGGTGCAAAAACCTTGCCTGGAATCCAACGCTATCTCCGTCGCATGGGCAGTGGCCGCAAATAGAATGCATAGAGTGGCATCTCCCCCAACCCCCCACAAAACTGGGGATGCTGCTCTGTACATCGGATCCAAGATGGCCACATCAAGGACCTGAAGTTCTGGGGAAAAGCCGCTGCATCCCAGGTGAGGTGGGGTGTCTTTTGTAACTCCCTGGGGGGGTTAAATTTTACTGCAGTTCCCGCTTTAACCCTAGTTTACATTTGGGCACACCACAATTTAGATTTGGTCAAAATTTCAGCTTTGGCTAGACTTAACTTATGACAACTATTGAATCCAATCTCCCAATATGCCAACTAAATTCTCAAAATGCTTAATTTACATAATGCTACCATCTGCCCCCCACCCCCCCATAGACTAACAATAGAATTAAGAACATTTCATGCGTATCACAAAAACACAAGGTTGATTCAGGTTCAGGTTTTTTGTGTATTTTTGTATAGTGACCCTGTTTTTTTTTATATTTGCATATTCCAACCTCCTGTTCCTACCTCTTGTGCTTCTTAACATGATCTACTGCATGACATTCTAATGGTCATTAGCAATCTCCTAAGCCTTCTGATGTTCTCCGCTGTCCAGGTGTACATGTTAGTTCGCTACCCCGCTACCCTTTAACAGAGAGCATGCCCACGCAAGCTATTCACAAATGCCTGTCGCAGGCGCGTGCCCTGCAAAAGGGATAGCGAGGATGTGGCCGAAACACGCTCATGCGCCATTGGACCAGGAAAGAAGGTTTTTGGGCGACCTGGGGGGCTTAACACAGCGGGGCATCTTGAATCTGGATGTCCCGGGGGAGCGAGTATGCCTGCCCAGAAGTCTCATTGACTCCAGGGTTGGTGTTGGTCCACTTTAATAGGCTATGGGGTTCTAGACATGGACATTGGCCTCTGTAACCTGGTGGTGGATTAGCCATCATGCTTGTTAAAAAGGTCAGGTGCATTGTAGATTTGTAAAGGTTTATTTGCAGAGATGGTAGTGAGGGATTCAGACACTAGGTGTCGCCTCGGCTCCACAGTTGGCATATGGTAGTAACCAGTGTAGAGAGAAACCAGCTAGGGCCGTCTGGTTCGTTCCCAAGTCATTGTTGGGGTGTGCCGTGGGAAGCATGCCAGACTGCCCACCTGGAAAACCTTTGGTAGTTGGGCCAGTAGTTCCTCTACCCACCCCTCCTTTCCTTAGATCAGGGGTGTCAAACTAATTTTTACTATACATATTGATATTATGGTTTCCTTCAAAGGGTTGGTTAATGCCAAACACAAATCAAAATGGTCCTACAACCATTTTTCCTACCCCACCTGGCAATAGCTAGCAAAACCACCCCCTGCAGCAGCTGTTGCATCATCATTGTGGCAGTTAGTTCAGTGGGTTAGGCAGACCCCCTTCTGTGGCAAGAAGTTGATTAAACAGAGATTCAGAACCATTGCAGACACCACTCTCTTCTCTCCCAGAATGTGGAAAAAGCGCGACCGCTGACTTTATAGGCACTGCATCTGGAGGACAGAATTAGAGGTAGAACTGCACTCACCAGTGGAGTGCAACACTTGACAGCACCACACACAATTAGAAGCCTTGAAGTGACAGGGCCAGCTGGAGAGGGTTCAGCCCAGCCACTGTCTGGCACCTGTCAGAGGGCCACATAAAAAGGCTGCATCCGGCCCCGGGCCTTGAGTTTGACACATGTGCCTTAGATGGTATAAACCTACCCACACTTGCAACACTCATACTAGACTATTACTCAGACCCATGACAGCCATACCACTTCTCTCCTCACTGGATGCTAGAGGGTGCACCATCTATCAATAACCAAATGTGCTCTCTCCAAAATCAATACAGCAGAGAAATGGAGTGACCATGGATTAACCACACCTCCCTCCCAGTGAGGAGCACCATAAAATCACAACTCCAATAAAGTAATAATAAACATCATTTTATTAAATCCTCAAGATTAAAAATTTCACATACACCACAAGACATTTAAAACCAAGAGCACTGCCCCCTGTACTCTCCAATACTATATAATAATAAATCCTGTAAACGCAGGCAGCAAATAATCCCCAAACAGGAAATGGGTCTACCCTGATAGTTACACCACCCAAAAGTGTTTTTGTGCCACCACAAAAAAGACAAAAATATACATCAAATAACTAATACATAAATAGAATGAATGAATAAATACATCAATTACATACTACATATCCAATCAATATATATATCATGCTACCGTAAATATCAAATATAATGCTAAAGTGCCATAATTAATATATATATATAAAGTGTCTAGTGCAAAAAGAGAAGGCATGGACAACAGTTCATGCTATACTACACAATTGGGTTGATTCAAAGAAACATGTAACAGCTTGGATTTGGGTCACGATCATCCTATTTTTCACGTCCGCTCGTGCGTTCGTATGAACTTGCGAGTGATTCAATAAGCAAATACGTTTCTATCCTAAAATATACGTCCGTTCGTATGGCAGTTCGGGAATCAGACCTATGTCAGTTTCCATCCTGAATTTTCCGTTTCATTTCTCAGGTTGCAACATTGGTTTTGCCCTTTTTCCTTTTTTGTCTGGACGTAAATCCTTCTGATCTTGCGGCTGCGCACTACAAACTTACCTCATTAAAGTGCATTCTAAATATTTGGTCTTTTATTTTTCTTTATTTCTTTCATTTTGTAGTAACCAACCATTAATGAATGCATTTGCATAAGTAAATCTTACTTTGTTTAATTTTTAGTTAACTTGCATTTTTTACTTGTGGATTTAATTTTAATATTTATGCTTCAAATGGTACAACTTTAAATTTTTAGTGTGGTTACCCACACCCTCTACATACAGATTGCTCACAAATATTAAAAAACACCCAGCAACTTCTGCATGTTATGAGCCTAGAAACAGCCAAGATGGCGGCTCAGGTATTATCGGGCAGCCTGCAAACAGAAAGGGCCTTGTGACTGTGTTGCTCTGGATTCTTTGATTTCTGACCTTTCCATGCCCCCAGCTCTGCTGTGTCTGTGCAAAATACAGCAGTAACCCACATCCTGCACTTTATCCCGCTCTCCTCTCCTCAGTAAGTGTGATGCATCTGACCAAAGATGTGCTTAAATAATTAAACAAAGCAAAGGTAAACAACTACACCAATAAATGCAATCTAAAAATATTATTCTAGTACCTCAATTTTAAAATAAATAACAAAGGACATAAGTTTCTTTAATTAACGCAAATATATTGCAAAATAAAGGTTTACATGCAAAGGACTAATTAAGGTCCACATTAAAATGCTTTTAGAAGGCATACATGAATCAGGTATGCATTGCCATACAATTTATGGCCTCGGCCATGCTGATACATGCAGTTCATTGGAGCACAAGACGCGCAGACTCCTCCACATAGCCAAAAAACCTGTTCAAGAACAGCAATCCGACTGCTAAAAGGTGTCGGCTGTGGCTTTCTTTTAAAACGCGTTTAGAGGTTTCTCTGAATCACACCTAAACACATCCAATTAACCTAAGTTTTACGTTTTGATCGTAAGTTTTAGGATTTGATCCTAAGTTTTACGTTTTGATCCTAAAATTTAGGAACGAACTTCCGCTGATCGTAAGAGCATATACGCATTCGTACGTAGGCTCGTGCGAGTCGTAAATGGCCAAAAAAACAGGAAAAAATGACTAACACCCACCCAAACTTACGATTCTCGATACGAAATCAATTAACTTTTGCTCTTTGAATCGAGGGGAATATCTTAAAAATAACACACAGAAAAAAATCTGACCCCAGAGGATGGTAACCCACACTGTAAACAAGTAAATGAAAGCAAAAGATCAGGCAAACTATAAAATATATATATATAAAGTGATATATAACCTAAATCAAATATTTAAAACCACATGGCCATTACTAACATTCTAAGTGAATATACTATAAAGATCAAATAAATGTATAAAAAATATGTCTACACAATGTAAACATCAGCAGGGCAAGTAGCTGCAAATGATGGCTGGACCCTCGATATTATAGGCCCACAGCTCTTCAATGTTATTATTATAGCCCTATATTAAACATCAAAACTGATTTACTAACCCAAGAGGGCGAATGCATAGCTAAATTATGTCTCATTCTAAGCTGTTCTCCATTGTATATTTTGCTCCAAGAAGGTCTCTACTCTTCGGTGAGACAGCCATCAAACGGGACACACCATTAATGGATCCTCCTATTCCCATTCCATAAGGCTTGCTTCCAGATGCTCATGGCGTGCAGTGCTGCAACCAAATAAAAAACACATACAATTACAAATAACCAAAACCTAAAACTAAAATAATTGTGAATAGATCCACAATTATTTAAAAACAAAATGAAGTGAACAAACGATCACCTAAAAAAAGCTGACTAGAAAATAGAAGAACGATTTAGCAAAAGTCTGCGAAAAAATGTGTAAACCCAACTATATATATAAATATCAACTCTCTATGTAATTACATAGACAAAGCTCCGCGGGAATAAACTTGTTTTAAAAGTCTCTTGCAATTATTCACCAGTTGTGCTTAGCTTAAAAATTCATGTGATCCCACCACCAGAATCACATCACACGTACCAGATTGCTGGTTAAAACAAGCCCATCATATCTTAACTTAACTTCCGCCAGAAACAGCACTTCAAAGATTATCTTCCCGTGATGTATATTATGTCAGCACCCGTTATTCACAACGGTATTTTCCAATGCTTCAAGATAAACACCTCAGTAGATCCAGATATTGCATGAAGGGAAATATTGAAAGACCGAACATAGCATAATACTGTTTGCAATGGGGTCAATTTAAAAAGCTTTATTGCGCTTACCCTTCCACACTTTCATACACGCATGTAAAATCAAAAGGGGCTGTCCTCATCCACCTCCGCTCCTCCTTGGGTCATCAAGCAGGGGAATTGAACAACAAACCTTGCCGCCCCGGCCGTGGGCTAAGCAAGTGAAGACACCGCTGTTTGGAGCAGTCAGAAAGACACGTAGTGACCCTCCACAACGTCACTACGTGTCTTTCTGACTGCTCCAAACAGCGGTGTCTTCACTTGCTTAGCCCACGGCCGGGGCGGCAAGGTTTGTTGCTCAATTCCCCTGCTTGATGACCCAAGGAGGAGCGGAGGTGGATGAGGACAGCCCCTTTTGATTTTACATGCGTGTATGAAAGTGTGGAAGGGTAAGCGCAATAAAGCTTTTTAAATTGACCCCATTGCAAACAGTATTATGCTATGTTCGGTCTTTCAATATTTCCCTTCATGCAATATCTGGATCTACTGAGGTGTTTATCTTGAAGCATTGGAAAATACCGTTGTGAATAACGGGTGCTGACATAATATACATCACGGGAAGATAATCTTTGAAGTGCTGTTTCTGGCGGAAGTTAAGTTAAGATATGATGGGCTTGTTTTAACCAGCAATCTGGTACGTGTGATGTGATTCTGGTGGTGGGATCACATGAATTTTTAAGCTAAGCACAACTGGTGAATAATTGCAAGAGACTTTTAAAACAAGTTTATTCCCGCAGAGCTTTGTCTATGTAATTACATAGAGAGTTGATATTTGTATATGTGGCTGGACTGACACAGTCTATAAGCTCCCTGCGTTGGATATTTTTAATTTTTAATTGTGGAATTGCTACTATTGAGTGGACAAAAACTATAAAAGCATTTGATTTAAAATTAATTATAATTGTCAGCGCGGCTCACCAGGAAGGAGATTATTTATCTCTATTCCTAAAAACTGGAAAAAAACTATATATATACCCATATATAACTACAGGTATGTAGTGTGAAACTATTCCACAACCCCAAATATACCGTGTCATATCCCAACCAAAATACCAACTAAGAGACCAGTGAAACCACTGGATTACCCAGCTGGTGTGTAAATGTGCCAGAAACAACTGGCCTCATGTTCTCTCAAAAACAAGGAGCAAACCATAAGCAGCCTATCCGCTGGTGCATAGGTCTAGAACGTTCAACCCTAATAGGGCTCACATCTGTATGGCACACAGCCCCCAAGGTTATGGGTTAAGCCATTGGAATCTTCACTCAACCCAAATAGGGAGCAAATGACCAGTCCTCATTCAAGCCACCAGGCGATCTAGTATCCAGTTGAAAAATCCAATGTAATTCACGTTGTAATAGCCGTTGTTTCAGGTCTCCCCCACGTGGGCCTAAATGGACCCTCTCTATCCCGGTGACCCCCAAAGAAGAATAATCACCACCGTGTGCCTCGGGCTACTGGGGAAACTGCCTTACCTGTATTAACGTCTCGCCTGGCCAATCTTATATTCGACAGATGTCCCTGGATCCGGGTCCTCAGCGCATTCTGTGTCTCTCCAATATACCTCTTGGGGCATCCACAGCGAATCTGGTAGATAAGTGAGCAGGTCCTACAGTTGATAAAAGATGAAATATTATATCTTATATTTGTCCGATCGTCTGTAATTACAGTTGTTTTGTCTACATATTGACAAATTGAACAATTTCCACAAGGAAAACACCCCCTAACCCCAGTATCTGTCAGCCATGTATTCGCCACTGGCGAGTGGCTCTTACACCTATCTCCTATCTCTGAGGCTAGGGGCCCTCTGGACCGTCATCTGTATATCACCCCCCACAATTGGGGAAATCACAGAGTCCGAAGTCAATATATGCCAATGATTATGCAATAGCTGTCTAATTGGCTGCCATTGTGCATTGAAATCTGTGAAAAATCTAACCACCTCTCTTGTCCTCCTTTCCCTTGTAGATGTAGTATTAGGTCGTAATAGACCAGATCTGGTAGTGTTCTTCGCCCGCACATATGCATTACTGATAGGATGGGTGGTAATAATGGTGGAGGCTCTGGCATTGGATTCCTCACACCAGGGTCCCACTCCCCACAGGCTGTGAGAACGCCTCAGGCCCTTTCCTCTTCTCCATGCCACCTTCTCTTGGCCTGGCCACCTTCTCCTCACCCCTGCGGTAGAGCCAGTTTCCTCTCTTGGCCCAGAGACTGTAGCAGTATTATATGGGCTGTAGCCACAAGGGTGAAAAGACTGTGGTAAGCAGAATGACTGTTTAAGCTGTGCAGCCATTCACCTGAGCAGCTTATTGGAAATGCTGGTCCTGACGCACCCTGTGGTGGTCATCCTCCTCCTACTCAATCTAAGGCTACCACAGCTGCAGGAACTTTACATAACTCAACACTAGTGCTGCATACAGTGGCTATATTCCTTCTTTTCTAAACTCTGAACTCCTTCTACTCCTGCAACATTGTTTGCGCTTTAGCATAGTCATCACATGTCTCACATGGCTACTTCACATGAGCACTTAGAACTATATTTCAAATTCTGACTCTAGCTTAACTAATTAGTCACTAAATTGTTCATTCAGCATTGTGAGTATTTTTTCTCCTGTTTTTTTTGGAGAAATCTTTTGCTCATGAATTTCTCCTTCGGTGCAATTCAGCACCATATTTAGCTGTGCATTTTTTAGGTGAAAAAATACAGTGCTTTTTTCTTATGCTTTTTGTTAGGTCAAGGTTGTTTGCATAGTGTGAGTGCTGGGGGTCAAATCCAAGTAGACATGTGTGATGTAACAGGAGCTGGCTTTACTGAAACATGATTGCAGTCACCTTACATAGTGGATTAATACATATATCTATTTATAAAGATCTATCTATTACATATATCTTCTAATAAAAAAGGCTAAAAATAGATATGTAACAGCGCATCTACTGTCATAAATGTAAACTGCCTTAACCTAGCAATATAGATGCAGATCACATACAGAGACAAGCTGTAAGCTGTTGCACAGTATCTCCAACAATGGTCTCATGCACCACCTGGTGTCTGAAAGACAACATAGCAACTAGGGACATTTATTATCTCACTATTGTGTTGAAATTGGATATCTCAACTAGTTATCCATCACCATTTTTTCGGAGTAAGAAAGAGTAAATGCAGCTACATCTGCGCCAAGGAAAAAATTATGAGAAAAAGCGTTTTCTTTCAAAAAAAAGTGAGTGAAAAAATCACAGTGCTGAATCAACTCTTAACTCTTTCCTAACACCAATACAACATTTTCAGGTTACACTCACAGTCTTTGATAAATGGACTCCTTATTGGAGCAATAGCCATGGTCCTCTGGAGCCCCCTTTGAGTTCTTTCTGCTGTCTGTCTCTTCTCCAACTACCGTGTTTCTCCAAAAGTAAGACAGGTCCTATTATTAATTTTTGGTCCAAAAATAGGTGCTAGGGCTTATTTTCAGTGGATGTCTTATAGCTGGCTTGCAGCTGGCTGCAGTTCAGTATGTGAATAGAGCCGGCTGGCAGCAGGGGGATTCACAGTCATGTGCCCAGCATGGGGGCAGACTGGGGTAGAGCCAGCAAGATTTCACTCCCAATAGACAAGCTTACCTGTGTGACTTGATGTGTCCTCACCCTTCTTTACAGCTGCTCCCATCACTCTGCTGAACCCTGGCAGCTTGATTATGAATTGTAACTAGGACTTATTTTTGCGCATTAGCAAAAAATCCTTAGTAGGGCTTATTGTCGAGGTAGGTCTTATTCTAGGGGAAACTGTATTTTTTTGTTAGTTGGTGTAGGCACAGGTACATGCCCTAAACCACACATGCTCAACCCCCCACCATCAGGCCATGTTTTCCTGATTTCCAGATGCACAGGTGAAGTAACCAGGGCCTTAGAGACGGCTATATAGAGACCCACAAACCACATTGGTGGCTATTGAGGAGGGGGTTGAGCACCTCTGTCCTAAACATATCTCAAAACATGTCTCATAACTATCCCTTTTCCTAACTGCAGTATTACCATCTAATAAATACACAACTAATTGCATCTAATAACTACAGGGAAGCTTCCCTTCAAACGTCTTATTCATGCTAGACAGCAAATAGTTCTCCCAGAGTCCAGCTGGAACTAACGAATTATCCCTTTGGAGGATTCAGGCCTTTTAGGCTTACTACCTCCCTGGCATGGCTAGACTAAAAGGGTCTCCAGATTACTGTTATTAACTGACAAAAACATTTAACTGGCATTAACTGGCAAGCTTGTCACAATACATATACAAAAACAATTTAAAGTGGACCAACAGTCTACAAAAAAATTCCCACCAGCAGTGTGCTTAAAAAAGACTGAAAAAATCTTCCAAAAGCTGGAGTTTTCAAAAAGAAGTAGGCTGGCATGGTGATTTCCGGGGTCTGTGATTGGACTCCCCGCAGCCAATCATTGCCCCCCCCCCCACAAGTGCTTTATAATGTCTAGGGGGGGGGGTGCTCGCCTCCGCTCTGTCTGATAGAAGTTGTAATACAAAGCATGGACAAGGTTCTCTGCTCTGCCGGGAAGGATGGAAAATAACCCAGCTTACTGATTCTACAATATGGCAGTGAAAAACAGGAACAAAACCGCACCAGCCTTAATCTATTGGAGTGTGCACATAAGGGTGACAGAAGCACAATAGGGCATATGTAAGACAAAACTAAAGAACGAGGAGTCCCACCACTCCCACCACCTTGATAATTACTTTATTAATTCAAAAAATTCATATGTACAATATAAACACTATTAAAACCAATTAAAATAAATATATACAAACTGTGGAGATAGAGAGGGGGGAAGGGGGGGTAGGAATATGTAAACACCCCCCCAGATGGTAATAGATACTGAGGCCGTTAATAATATATCATATATGGATAATAAACGTGACCGCTACTCCAGACCTGGCTGATAATTGTTTGTGATGTGTTAAAACCTAATTACATACACTAATATAAACTAATATTTTTCTAATTTATGTGCAAACAAAGATTAATAAAGTGCTAAGTGCAATGTGCAAACTATCTAACCAAGGACAGCCAGGTAGAGAAACAAAGCAGACACATATATAATGGATAAATAAACTTACATCTCAGAACGGCCAGTAAGCAAACCCCCCTCCGCTCACACAGACGCCGACGCGTTGCGTGACGTCACCCGTCACTTCTCCAGGGCACCACAAACAATATGGCAGTGCCAATACAAAAACATCAGTAATGTTAAGTAGGGTAAGTGCTGCATTGCTTTTATTTTCATGTAAAATTATTTTTATTACATTTTTATCAAATTTAAAGGGGCATGAGGGGTTTTGTATGGCCTTTATTTAAAATGTATTTTCACACCCACGAGTAAAATTAATTATTCAGAATGCCACTATATGCATAATAATGTGGGTAAGATCAAATATTACAATTCATACAAAGAGTGGTTTATATATCTGACTCTGACTCTATGGCAGGACTTATCAGTTCATAGAGGTGCCAAATGTCAGATTAACTGAGCCGCAACTTCTAGGCACCCAGAGAGGAAAACAGAGGTTGAATAAATCACAATCGGGGTTATGCTTTAAATGAAAAACCTTTTTACATTTTAGTCCAGCATTTTAGATTACACATATGCTATTTCAACATTAAGTGTTTTAAGATATCGGTGTGCAGTGAAGTGCGGCAGCTGTGGGAATATTTGAGTGATGATCCAGTATGTGTAGGCTCTGGTTTCCTCAGGAGGACAATTAGGCAGACTCTCCCATGAGCGTAACAGATAACCAAACAAAATAAAAACTGCCACTGTTCGGGTCCGGCTGTGGAATTCTCAGCAGGCCCTATCCATTGCATCAGAAACATTTTGTTGAGGGAGATGAATTTTGTGTATATGACGTATCCCTCCCATCTGCCCTCAGGGCTGAGTCACAAAAACCTAAATAACTTTACATTTTAACTATCTAAAGTGTTATCACTGCATTAAAATGACACTTAGCATCTAAATAGAATATTTTCTTTTAAGTAAAGCAACGCCTTTATATTAAACCAGACCTTCACCCTAAATAAGAGCCTTATAAGTTTCCCACACCCTGTACATTGATTTATTGCCCACATTCTACGGCATTTTATGAACCTTTTAATATCCAAGATGGTGGCACATGGAGTATCAGGCAGCCTGCAGACAGGAAGTGTCTTCTGACTGTGCCGCCCTGCATTCTGGGATTGCTGACCTTTTCCTGATCCCAGCTCTGTTCTGTCTGTGCAAAGCACAGCTATAACCTCACCTGCTGTACTTTTGATCCCTCTCTTCTCAGTACATGATGCTACTGAGCTAAGATGGCAGCGCCCCTATCCTAAAGTCCTGAACAGAGTTGCAGGCTAGCGGGGGAAAGCATAAAAAATAAGTGACATTAAATATATTAATTTTAGATGCTGGGGAATAGTTTTTTAGAGGTTGGCCTTTTTATTAAATGATGCTGAAGGTCCGCTTTAAATGCAGGACTAAATGTGTTATCCTGATGCTTGGAAAAGTGGGAGGTTTTTGATAATCAAGTGTTGGGATAAATGTCTAATACATCATTTAAAGCATATCTAAAATAAAAAATGACATGGCACAAATGGTGCTGCAGGTTTGCAGATCCAGTAAATATTCTAGTTCTTGGTTTTTGAAAAAGTGGCAGGTTCTGTGCTTCCTACGTACTTGAGGAAGTATTTGGTATATTGTTTAACAGTGCTCAGGAGGGCAGTTATTTACCCTAAAGAATCTTTTTTTTTAATTAAAAAAGAGGCCCAGTTTAATTGCAAACACTTGGGACCTTTTAGATTCAATTGCATCCATAGCTACTTTGTTCTGAGGGCGGGGCGAAACGCGTCGGAGGCCATGTCTGCCACACACATTGCACTAATGGAACCATTGCTACCTTACATTGTGAGTGTTTGGCACACTTACTCTACTGCCCGCAAGCAGGACTGTAAACCAACTCACCAGACTGTAAGAGTGAGGAGATGGCCGAGGCACGGCCCGCGGTTTATGCTTTGCCTGAGCCTGTGCCCAGCTGCACGCTCCTGCTGATGCTAGTACCTGTTGTATGCCTTTTGATGGGAACAGTGTCTGCCTCTGTGCTGTGTGTTGGAGTCAGTCGAGCTGATGCCGTGGTTAGTCTTATGATTCTGTCGCAGCTTGTGCCTTCTGGGGTGGCGACATTTTACTGCACAAAAAATGATACCAGCATATTTCACAAGCCACTTGCTCTTATGTCTGTATCATGCTCACTCATGATAGAAACTGTTATGGGAATGAAAACAGTGAGCCATGCTCTTTAGTCTTTAGGGTTTCAACTGTTCCACGTCTGCTTCTTCTAAAGTCAGCAGTTAGTAAGTGTAGCAGCAATGCCGCACTTCAGTGCCTCTGCCAAGACCTTCAATAATGTCTTAACTTCATGAGGTTTAATTACTCCGGCTCTCTCCTGTGTTGCCTCCTGGAATCCCAAATTAATCATGTTTACAGGAATCAAAATAGCAACGCCTAAACTAGTTTCAATTTAAATGCGGAACAAATATATTGCCGTACAGCCTCCAGTCCATTCCAGGCTCGGACAACTTTGCAGAAAATATTGCTCAAATCAATTTAGCTCATAAGCTTTGACACGAAGGCTTGTATATGGCCGGCTTATCAAATATGTGTCCAACCACAGAATTCCTACTAAACATATAATATGCAAATTAATAATACAAATTAATATGCATTAATATTTATTTTGGTAGTGCATATACATAAAAAATACATTATTCAGATGCCCAACTTTAAAAAAAAGAAAAAAAAGAATTCTGATCATGCCCCAGAGAACCGTTGTTAAAGTAAACCAAAACCCAGCTCAATTGGGCCATGAATCTATAAGATTCCCAGGCCGATTAATTCCCCCCCCCCCGGGCACCCTGATCGGGAGTGCCCCGCTGTGTGAAACCCCCCAGACCTTGCTTCCCGGGCCAACAGCGCATGCGCGGGCTGCATCTCCGCTATCCCTCTAGCAGGGCGTGTGCCCGCATCAGCCACTTGTGAATGGCCCAGCGTGGGCATGCTCCCTGTTAGAGGGAAGCAGGGGATGCTCAGAGCCGCTGGCCTTAGACACTGTCTTGGATGGAGTGACATCAGTGGCTCCGAGTGTGCTAATTGGACGAGCGGGCACGCATGTGTCAGGGTTGGAGTTCCTCCTTAAGCTTCAGAGTGTGCTGCTGGTTAATACTGCATCTGGCTGGCTCCTTCTCTGGAACTCTCCCCTGTAATATGCTGATCCACCAGGAGATGGCTCTGTCCTGCAGAGGTGCTGGCAATCAGCCAGCACCTGTGACTTCTCAGCCTATATAAGCTGATCAGCCCATTCAGGCAGTGGATTAGCATTGTGTTTTGTCATCTTGATCCCAGAATGCTGTATCTAGATCCCAGGTACTCTGAAATCTGAACCCTGCACCCAGGACTCCTGCCTCAGCTCTTGTGTTTGCTCCCCCTATCTCAGCCGTGTTTCTGCCTTGGAATTTGGACTTTCCTTTGATCCCTATGCATACTTGTTTCTGGACTCCATCTTGTGTATGTACAGCCAGAGCATGTTGGTTTCACCTGTATGTGTATAGTTCAGCCATAGCGTGTTAATCTCACCTGTATATATGTATAGTTCCCTTACACATATATGTTCCCCTTTGTAATCTGTACAGCAGTTTTATTGTAGTGTGTTTGATGTGTAGTTACCACTGTTTTTTCACTATTAAACACGGTTTGCCCCATATCCATTTCTGCCTCTCAGTCTCAATTTCTGGTCACTTTTTACAATTGGGATTTCTCCGCTGACACGCTGTAGGCCCAGGAAGAGGTGAGTTTCTTCAGGCGATATGGGGGGGTTTCAGACCCCTGATTGGGGTGCCCGGGGGAAAGGACCAAAACCCATGACAGCCAAATCCTGGGTATTTGTCCAATTTAAATACTTCATTACAATATGTGACAATGCTTATAGCAGCAGCTTTCTTTGCCCAAAAGTCTACATTTGCCACACAATTTGTCAGGAAAATGTCAGGGCGAATGTTAAAAAAAGAACAAAAAAAACGTACAGCAGCCGGATGATGGAGGAGCAGGAGGACAGGCAGGGATAGTCCCCGCTCAGGGCGGTACCGCTGCGTCTCTTCTGGGTCTGGTGCGCTCGGCCACACTCGGGTCCGTGCAGTGAGTGGGCTGCTCAGACTCGTGTGTGTGTGTGTGCAAGCTGCCAAGTGCCTGAGGACAGGCCGGAGGAGTGACAGGGAGAGTCTCCAGCTCTGGGCGCTGCCACCTTTTCTCTGCCCAGCACTCTCGGCCACATGAACACTCAGGTCCCTGTAGCAGGTGGACTGCACGAACCCAGGTTAATAGGGGCTGCATCACTGCTTATGGGATTGGGTATGCCTCGTTGCCTATGGGATAAGGGAAGCCTCACTGCCTATAGGATGGGGGAAAGCCTCACTGCCTATGGGATGTGGGATGTCCTCGCTGCCTATGGGATGTGAGATGCCTTCACTGTCTATGGGACGGGGGAATGCTTCACAGGCTATGGGATGGGATATGCCCTAACTGTCTATGGGATGGGGGAAATTATTACTGCCTATGGTATGGGGGGTTGCCTCACTGTCTCTGAGATGGGGGAATGCCTCACTGCCTATAGGATGGGGGGAATGCCTCACTGGCTATGGGATGGGAGGTGCCCTCACTGCCTATGGGATGGAGGAAAGCCTCATTGCCTATGTTATTGGGGGAATGCTTCACTGCCTATGGGATGGGGGAAAGCCTTACTGCCTATGCAATGTGGGATGCCCTCACTGCCTATGGAATGTGGGATGCCCTTGCTGCCTATGGGATGTTGGATGCCCTCAATGCCTATGGCATGGGGGTATGCCTCACTGGCTATGGGATGGGAGATGCCCTCACTGCCTATGGTATGGGGGAAAGCATTACTGCCTATGGGATGCTGATGCCTCACTGCCCATGGGATGGGGGAATGCTGCACTGTCTATGGGATGGGGGAATGCCTCACTGCCTATGAGAAGAGGGGAATGCCTCACTGCCTATGGGATGTGGGATGCCCCCACTGCCTATGGGATGTGGGGAAAGCCTCACTTTCTATGGGATGGGGACACCTCACTGCCTATGGGATGTGGGGAAAGCCTCACTGCCTATGGGATGGGGGAATGCCTCACTGTCTGTGGGATGGGTGATTGCCTTACTGATTATGGGATGGGGGATTGCCTTACTGCTTATGGGATGGGGGAATGCCTCACTGCCTATAGGATGGGGAATGCCTCACTGGCTATGGGATGGGAGGTGCCCTCACTGCCTACGGGATGGAGGAAAGTCTCACTGTCTACGTTATTGGGGGAATGCTTCACTGCCTATGGGATGGGGGAAAGCCTCACTGCCTATGGAATTTGGGATGCCCCCGCTGCCTATGGAATGTGGGATGCCCTTGCTGCCTATGGGATGTTGGATGCCCTCAATGCCTATGGGATGGGGGAATGCCTCACTGGCTATGGGATGGGAGATGCCCTCACTGCCTATGGTATGGGGGAAAGCATTACTGCCTATGGGATGGGGGATGCCTCACTGCCCATGGGATGGGGGAATGCCGCACTGTCTATGGGATGGGGGAATGCCTTACTGTCTATGGGATGGGGGAATGCCTTACTGTCTATGGGATGGGGGAATGCCTTACTGCCTATGGGATGGGGGAATGCCTTACTGCCTATGGGATAGGGGAATGCATTACTGCCTATGGGATGAGGGGCATGCCTCACTGCCTATGGCATGCCCCTTCCCGGTCCAACAGAGCATGCGCGGGCCACGGCCCGCATCCCCGCTATCCCTCTAGCAGGGCGTGTGCCCGCACCAGCCACTTGTGAATGGCCGGCATGGGCACACTCCCTGTGGGCACGCACTAGCCACTTGTGAATGGCCGGCATGGGCACACTCCCTGTGGGCACGCACTAGCCACTTGTGTATGGCCGGCATGGGCACGCTTCCTGTTAGAGGGAAGCAGGGGGTGCTGGGACCCACTGGCCTTAAACGCCGTCTCAGATGGCGTGACGTCAGCGGCTCCGAGCGTGCTGATTGCGCGCATGCGCCGTAGGACCAGGGATGGGGGAATGCCTAACTGCTTATGAAATGGGATGGAATGCCTCACTGCCTATAGCATGGGGGATGCCTCACTGCCTATGAGATGGGGGGGAATACCTATAGGGAATGGGAGAGGGGGAACCCCACACTGCTTATAATGGGGGAATGGGGGGGGTAATACCATGTTTGTAATGGGGGGTTTCTTCACCTTGTCTATTATTTGATTCTTGAAGAGGAGGGGGGCTTTGGCACAACATTTGGTTGAATTTTATTTTTCGAATTTTCCTCCTCCTCCTCCTCTAGGTGCAGATACATCTTATAAGGCAAAGAAAACTGTAAATTATTTTAATCCATTAAAAACAAACAAAACCATAGTATACGGCATCAATCCATGATAAAAAAAAACTCAATACTGCCCTAACCCAATGGTTAAGTGTCAACTACGTTAATTTCAACAAACAAAAAACTGTCAACATATGGGAAGGGGGATGCCTCGCTGCCTATGGGATAGGGGATGCCTCATTGCCTATGGGATAAGGGAAGCCTCACTGCTTATAGGATGGGGGAAAGCCTCACTGCCCATGGAATGTGGGATGCCCTCACTGCCTATGGGATGTGAGATGCCTTCACTGCCTATGGGGAGGGGGAATCCCCTCACTGGCTATGGGATCGGAGATGCCCTAACTGTCTATGGGAAGGGGGAAAGTCTTACTGCCTATGGTATGTTGGATTCTAGGTGTGTCTTATATGCAGGTATATCTTATAAGGTGAAAAATACTGTAAATTATTTTAATCTATTAAAAACAAACAAAACCATAGTATACGGCATGGCAGCCGCTGCTCGCACATGCGCCATTGGATTGGGAAATAAGGTGAGTTTAGTGACAGTTGGGCATCCTGAATCTGGATGCCCTGGGGTGAGGGAAGCAGATGGCCCTGGGTTTTGTTCCACTTTAAAGAAGCCTGCTCTGCTTTTAAGAACATGCTATCCTTTTACTATATATATAGAGAGAGAGAGACAGAGAGAGAGAGAGAGAGCGAGAGAGAATATATATGAGCTATTTTGTCACAGTCATCACATCTAAAGGTGAACTAGAGGCTCGCTTCATTAGTTTATTAGATGGGTGGGTCCAGTTGATGACTCGTGGCATAACATTTATTTATTCTCAGTGTTTTGACTTTAGCCTTCTAGTTGTATTTTGCACTGATCACCTAAACTGCTGCCTTAATGATGTTAGCTATTCAAGGATGTCAGTAATGGGATCATTTAGCTATGGGCTTTCAAACGTAACACTGCTTTGTATGTAGGTAATGCTCTTTAAAAGCTTTGGGAAAGTTAAAACCTCTTCCTGTGGCCTTGGACTGTAATGAGGAAAACTGTTTATAATTGCATTTACCTAATAATAAATGCATAATAAACCACATACCACTTTACTTTGCAGGGACTTTGTGTTACGGTGTTAGAACATTTTTGTTATGGCCTGTGTATAAAGTAACTTTGTACAGTGCAGCTATAGGATTAAGACTAATAATCCTGTTAGTATTGGTTTATTGATAGGGCATAAGCATTACAGTTTACACTGGACTGTTGTGATATTGTTATCCAATAAAAATAATACATATGGGGCCTGAAATCACATTTTTTAAAAATGAAAACAAAAGAATGTCATAGGGTCCCCCCTTCCCGGGGGGGGGGGGGGGTCATTTCTTTTTCAATTTAAGGGTTGAAAACTGTTAAAACCCCCCAAAAAATGGTGTTAGGTCACCCTTACCCAGCATAACCAGCCCGGATACCAGCTATGCCCCTGGCCCTGCAGGCTACAAGCCAATATAGCCTAATGGCCAAGGTCTCTTCTGCCCCCCCCCCCCCCCCCGATCTTTGGGTAAGCAGGTAATGGAGGGCTCCGGGTTAATGGCAAGTCACCCGCTAGCCGCAGGTGACTTGCCAGACCTAGAGCCTTGTGAACTGGTATAGGGTTAACAGTAAAAAAAGAAAAACACCACACATAGAGAAAATGTCTTTATTTAAAAAATTTTCTTTACTCCCCTCCGATTGTCAGCTCCTGTATCCCTCGATGATCTGATTATAGATGCGGTGATCGCTGGCCAGAGGAGGGGGAGGCAGGGAATCAGAGGATCCCATGCCCCTCTCCTCCTCTGGTCAGCAATCATCACATCTGACAGCTGAACCGCCAGTCTTTTACAGGAATAGCCGGCGGGGGTGCCCTATTCTGGTACTCTCCTGCAGCCAGAGAATCCCGGAGGGGAGTCGAAGGTCCCCCGGGTGAAGAGGTGACCTGGCCGGATCGAACGAGGGGTCAGGTGAGTGCTTTTTTTTTCTTTTACTGTAGTGGGGGGGGGGGAAGAAGTCATAATTGATACTAGAAAGAAAGAATCGATACTAGTATTGTCTAATAATATATCGCAATATTTGACAGAATCAATTTTTTCTGACACCCCTACCACACACTATTATTTATTTAGGCTAGTTATAGATAGGGACAGGCTGGAGACAAAGATTAGCCCAGGATTTTGCTGGCCCCTGGTCAACCCATGATCTGCCTCTACTAAACCCCCAATGTGCTTACCAGCAGGCCAGCGAGTGAGCAGCTAGTGCACTGCAGAAAAAAAACCATGGTCAGAGGAGAATATGGTCACTTCTAAAGAGATTGTACTGAAGCTTTAGTATTATAGGGTCAGATGTGGTAGGGGTGGGTATGCCCCCCTCATGACACTAAGACTATAGCATTGCAGGGACTGGGATGTCTTGGCAGAGGGTTGGGGAGGGGGCTTGGGTTGCAGAGAGTGGAGAGGATTGTTAGGATAGGATTGAGTGAATTTCAACATAGGCTCTGAATGGGAATTATCCCTATGCTCCCTATGGTCAGTCTGGCCTTGGTTATGTGTGGAATTAAATTGATTGTATGGGAAAGGTGTGACACACAATATGGGGGCTACATTGTTGTTGTATAAGGGCTCTTGAACATTTTAGGTGGTATGATTGGGCTATAGGGTGCTATTGGTTGGTCCTTGGTTGATATGTGCACTACGCAAGTGGACCAAGGTTGCATAAAGTGCCTTCTAGGATAGGTTTTTGGAGCCTTTAAGAGTATGAATCAGCAGGGTGGAATGATGAGGTTTGGAAAATAAAGTAGTAGGTCCTGGATGGTATATGCCAGGGGTACTCAACCACTTCTTGTAAAGGTCCATTTACAGGCATCCGGTGAGAGGCGATGGCCTGTCAGGGGGGTGGATAGTTAGAAATCAGTTCACTGGGGGGGGGGGGGATATTATAGATTCCACAGGCAAAACTTAAAAAAGGGTGCTTGCCCCCTCCCCTAGAACCCTATTGGGTACTGGGAAAAAAACAGGTGCTTTTTTTTCTTGGCTCCACAGAACCTACAGCTCTGGCACATGGCACACTGCTTTTAACCCCTCTGTGTATTCTGTGTGGGCCATGTACAGGGGTGAAGAAGGGTGAAACATTTTACTGGCAATAAGGTCTGGTAAGAAGGATGGTCAGATAGAGCTCAGGGGAGAGAGAAGAATGGGAGAAGAGCTGTAAAAGCTGGGGGGCAGGGGATAGATTGCCAGACAGATAGAAAGTAATGGACTGGCAAAGCTGGGAGGCCGGATACTGGATGGACAAAATTGGGGGCACAGGAATAGATGGGGCGGGAATGGATGGGGCAGAGATGGATGGGACTGAGCTACGGCGGGGGGACAAGATTGAATGGGACAAAGAGACCGAGAAGCAAAGTTTGTGTGTACATTGCAATTTCACTTCCTGTCTGTGCAGTACTTCATATTGCAATGCTAGGTGCCAAGGAGTTATGACACTGACAGGGAGAGTAAGCACTACATTGCCGATCATATAAAGAGGGCAGTTCTGAGCACAGCAACAAAGAAGTAACTGAGTGCAGGGCTGTCAGGACCAGGGGTCTGGAAAATCTGGTGCCGAGGTCCGCATTCGGACCCGGTCCACCAGTTGAGTACCGCTGGTATAGGCCCTTGGTCGCACGCACGGTGATGCAGAGAGTGGATTCTTTCTAAGGCCCAGGAGCAGGAGCACGAACAGCTGCAGGTAAGCAAAGGATGTGGCAGCTGGCATTTGCAGCACAGCGGGAGCAGCCGGGAAAGGTTTCACAAAGCAGGGCATCCTGTAAAAGAATGGCCCGGGGGCAGACTAGAGGCCGGCCATGAAATCGGGGGGGGGGGGCATTTACTCTTCTTAACTTTAACAGTTACCCTTCCTCACAGGATTGACAATCACACAAGCAAGTAAGTGTGATCACCTGGGTCTGAAGCATCCTTCACGGGGTCCATGGCATTGTCTGAGCACATGGATGATTAGCCATGCTGCTTCTTTTGCTTCCTTCTACACAGGCTTAGGCCCTTATTTATGAAGAAATAGTGACAGGGAGGGACTGGTGAGCGGCCGGTAATGACGGCCCCGCCACGAGAACGCCGGCTCCCCACCACAATCACACATTTAAGCCAATCCTGCTTAGCGACTGAGATAGCGCCAGATAGCCACTCATTCATCATTATTCCAGCCTCAGCCCACAGCGCCAGCGTCCGACCTTGAACAGCGACAGGTATGACCTCTCGCTACCTGGCGCTCTCCAATGCATTTCAATGGAACATTAATTGTTATTAATTTTTTTTTTTTTTTTTTAATGTGAAAAATTCTGTGACCACTTCTGCCATTTGAAATAATTTTTTAAGGTAAAAAAAATTAAAAAAACAGAATTGATATTACAGGTCTGTTATTAACCCTTTAAATGCCAAGCACGTAGTTTCTACGTGGTTGCTTCTCCTACCGTTAAGTGCCAAGCACGTAGAAACTACGTGCCTGGCATTTCCCCCAAACAGTTAAAAAATAGAAAAAAAAAATCACTTACCTCTGGTATCCCTGTGAAGCTTGGGGTCCCCTCTTCCTTGGGGGGGCATCCGATCGCCCCCCCGTCGTCCTCAGTCTTCAGGGGGGGGCCCGAAACCAGCCGCCCCCCCCCCCCCCCCCGTTTCCAGCGCTGATCGCCGCTGTAAAAAAAAAAAATAATAAAACTGTCATTTACTCACCTCCGCGCCCGAGCCTTCTGTCCGGGTCTCCTCTTCACCAGGGGGGGGTCCGATCCCCCCCCTGGGCTGCGCAGTCTTCAGGTGAGGACCCTCTTCCGGGTCCTCACCTCTTGTAATGGCGGCGATGGCCGCCGCCGCTTAGCCCCGCCCATTGTGGGAGGAGCGGGATGACGTCATCCCGCTCCTCCTATACCCATCTGTCAGATGCCGGTGGTGATCGGAGCAGGGCGGATGTCAGGTGAGGAGGCTCCGATCGGAGCCCCCTCACCTGTCACCCGCCCTGCGCCGATCACCACCGGCATCTGTCAGTGAGGTGATCGGCGCGGGACAGTGGCGAGGGACTTCGGATCGGAGGTGAGTATGGTGTAAAAAAAGAAAAATAAAGATTTTTTTTTCTCTGTGTGTGTGTCATTTTTTACTTTTAACCCCTTGTGAACTGGTAAGGGGTCCATGACCCCTATACCAGTTCACAAGGCTGGGGGGATGGCAAGCCACCTGCGCTAGCGGGTGGCTTGCCATTAACCCCTGGCACCCCCATTACCTGCCTCCCCAAAGGCCAGGGGGGGGCAGAAGAGCCCGGGCCCACATGGGCTATGTGGGCTCGTAGGCTGCAGGGTGGGGGGGCGACAAAAGCTGGCCCCCCCACTCTGTGCCTACAAGCCCCCATAGCTGGTCCCGGGCTGGTTACTGTGGGTAAGGGGGACCCCACGTCAATGTTTTTTTTGATTTTTAAGGGTTTTTAACCCTTAAAAATAAAAAAAAAATGGGGTCCGCCCCCCCTGGGAGGGGGGACCCTATGTCATTTTTTTTTTTGATTAACCCTTTGTAATCTGTCATCCAGCAGCTATAAAAGGCTTCTAGCAAGTGAGCAGAAGCCAGTGATCGCTGAGGGACAGAGTGCTCCAGGATGGATGGGAGGTGAGTACAGTGTAAAAAAAAAATAAAAATTAATAAAATATTTTTTTCTTTATGTGTGTCTGTGTGATTATTTACTTTTAACCCCTTGTGAACTGGTAAGGGGTCCATGACCCCTATACCAGTTCACAAGGCTGGGGGGATGGCAAGCCACCTGCGCTAGCCACCCTTAAAAATCAAAAAAAAAATGGGGTCTCCCTCCGCTGGGAGGGGGGACCCTATGTCATTTTTTTTCCCGATTTAATCCTTTGTAGTGTGGATGGTTTTTGTATTTTTTTTGTGAATGTTATAAAATACTTGTTTCAGTTAGGGGGGTCTCCTGGGCAGGAACGGGGGGCTACCGATAAATATGTGGTACCGTTCTAATCGGTAGAAATGGGGCTTTCACATGCAATATGATTTTCCTTAATAAAATACATTTTTTATTTAAAATAAAGGAGTCAATTTTCTAAAAAAAATTTTTTATTTATTTATTTTTTTTTTCACTTAATAATATTGTAAAAAAAAAAAAAAAATACAAACAAGACATTTCATGTTAAAGTCTAAACTCTGCTGCAAAAAATATATATATAATTTTTCTGAAAGTTACAGCAAAAATGGCGCAAAACATGTCGCAAAACATGACGCAAAATGGGGAAAATGGCCTGTCAACAGAGGGTGACAAAATCTCAAGTAGGCTGGCAATTAAAAGGGTTAATAGTACCTATGCATGTTGGGTATTGTTCTGTTCGGGGGACCTTGCGCTTTCAGACTTAGCTTGTTTTTTATGGTTTGCATATTTATATTTTAGGAAAAGGTGTTTTTTATTCAGCTTTTTTATAAATTTTTTAGGGAAACCCTGCGCAACCAAAGAATTCTTTGAGGAATTAATTCCAGAAAGATGAGCCCACTACAACAAGCTGGGTACCCTTAAAAAGCTTAACGTGTGTACTTTCAGGGAATATATGGTTTATGGGGGATATTCCAAATGTAAAGGGTTGTTTTGGTTGAAAAATCGCAAGGTGCGCACTTTGTCTGCAGAGCTGAAATTTCCAGTAAAATTACCGTTATGCGCATGCTTTACTTTGGGGTGTTTGGCAACTCTTCCCTTGACAGAACCTATGCATGTTGGGTGTTGTTCTGTTCGGGGGATGTTGCGTTTTCAGATTAAACTTGTTTTTTCTTGTTTGTATATAGTTTTTTTAGGAAAATGTGGCTTTGATTCTGCTTTTTTATCCTTTTTTTAGGGAAACTCTTTGCAACCAAAGATTACGTTGAGGGATTACTTCCAGAAAACTATGGCCACATCCACAAGCCTGGTACGCCTAGAAAGCCTGAGGTGTGTACTTCCAGAGAATATATAGTTTGTTGGGGGGTATTTCAAATGTAAAGGGTTGTTTTTCTGGAAAAACCGCAAGGTGCGCATATTGCATAGCATAGTTGTATTTTATCTGAAAATCTCCTAAAGCGCTGTTTCAGTTTGGGGGAGTCTCCTGGGCAGGAAAGGGTGTCTACCAATACATATGTGGTACCGCTGTAACCGGGAGAAATTGGGATTTCACACGCAATAAGATTTTATTGACAAACTTTTTATTTTATTATTATTTTTATTTTAACTTTTTTATTCCAAAAAAAACTACAATATGTAAAAATTTTTTTTTTTTTTTTTTTTGCACATATTTCACCCAAAAATATTAAGAATACACCTAACAAATGACAAACAAGACATTTCATGTTAAAGCCCAGACTCTGCTGAAAAAAACAATATATCATTTTCCTGGGAAATCCCTGGAAATCCCTTCAAAAATCACATTTGAACATGGGGAGCGCAAAATAGTGCAAAATGGTCTGGCAACAGAGTGTGACAAAAACTCCAGGTAGGCTGGCACTTAAAGGGTTAATGTATTCATATTACAAAATTATTTAAAAAACTTGTTTTTTTTGGTTTCCAAAAATATGGTTGTTTTGGGGTTAAAAAACTACTTTTAACCCATCGTCGCCAGCCCTCTGGGGTTTAAACATGCATTTTACAGCGCGAGAATTATTTGAGCGTGATTTGTTAATGAATATGGTGGGAGCCGGTCGCTATGGCCAGTCGCTATCATGCGCTCCCATACAGCGCGGAACCTGTCAAATAGCGACTCCTCACCTAATATTCAACATTACGGCAAACCGACCGAGTCGCTATCAACTACGGACAAGCACAGCGACTACTAGCGGGCGCTCTGAAAATGCCGCTACAGTCGCTCAACTGTCGTTACCTGCCGCTGTTAATGAATCGGCCTCTTAGTTACTTTACTCACACATTCAGTCCCTATAGTGGTATACTTCCATTTAGGCTAACCATACCCCTGTAGCACTGTTAAACAAGGGGTTCCCCACTAGTCTGACCGGCCACACTTGGATGATAGAATAGCAAATGTCACTTTACCATCCTGTCTGGGAATAAGTGGTTTAAAAAAATGCCCGAACAGTTTTATTACACTGCAGACAGATTATTAATGAGGACAAAAGCAGCTAGGCCACCCAGCCCAAGTGCTGGAAAAGAAGTCAGTCAGATCTGTGAATGCAGTATTTTCAAAGTCATTTCTCCTCCTGCTCTCCTCTTCTCAAATGTTGATCTCATTTTAAGCTAGTTCTTTAACAATTCAGCCATATTTTGGTGGTGGTGTTGGGTGGGGGGATGTTGGTGCTGCACACACACATGCTATATCTGCTTGGCTCAGTACTGTCCATAGCAGTCAATGTTTTGCATGGGATTGTTAGTTGAGAAGCGGTTTCACAAATGAGCCTCCAGTCAAGATTACTATTTCACTTGTGGTTTGGGAACGTGGGTTATTTCATCTGCCATGCATGGTGTTCTCTAAAATTGCAGGTGAAATTAGAACTGAGAGTAAAAATTGCTGATATTAAAAGGTGAAATAGGAGACAAGGTAACCGAGGCCAAAACCACAGATGGCCATTAAGCAGTAGAAATAAAGAGGTGTACACTGCAGAGATCTAACAGCACTGACAGATGTTTTTGATTGCCTACAGGTAAGCCAACCAAGCTATTAAATTATCTTGATATATTTTATTCTACATTTACTATTAAATATATGGTTTCTCCTTGTAGCTTACATTTGGTTGCTGCACTTAATATTAAGGTCAATTCACAGCCTCTTTTAACTGCACTTACATATGAAAAAGTGTGTGCATGTGTATATTTTGTTCCATTCGAGCTTCTGGTGTGTCTTTTTGATCATATTAGCACTTGCATATGTGCGTTTAAGCCTTTTCTGTCACGTTTCTTCATTTGCTTTGTGTTGTTTTCACGTTGATGCTTATAATAGATCATTAGAGCCTAGATTAGGAATGATTTGGCATTCAAGAGAGGCCAATTAAATGGGTTCTTTCACGCTTCACTTATGGACTCTATTTCCTGGTGGGAGTGTGTTGTCGTGGTATGTGGGAAAGTGTAATGGAGCCCTCCGATTAATACATTGCGGAGTACGAGCGTCTGCAGCATCTCAGTTTGCTTTGCATGTGTATGTTGGACTTTAGATTACATCAGCCACATGTGGATCACATGCATGACATTGAGCTTTTTAAGCTGACTCGACTTAACCTTGTTTCCCTTCAAGAAACTGTATTGTGAGTTGCGCCCATGGTTGCCCCACAAGAAAAGGGCATGCATTTGCGGGTATAACCAAATCGGTAGGCTGCCTTCAATTTCTTGCAAACGGCTCGTTCCAGAGGCTGGACGTCCTCTCTGTGGGCATGTTCCAACCTATGCTCAGCTGTACCCTCAATAAATTTCTGGATGGCATGGCTACCTTGGTGGACAAATACAATGTTCCTCTGACACCATAGTAGCCTGTAATGCCGTTAACTTGGAATTTTATGAGCTGGCTGATATGACCAATGTCATGGGTGCTAACTATTGCACGGACGTGGCGCTGGTGCCTCCAGTCCCTGATGAGTATCTCTACAAGTATGTCTTGGTTTTTCCTTTACCACCTTCATTTAATGCAATGTAGTAACTTTTTTTGGAGTCTAGCTTCCCCTTATTTTGTGTTTTTGATCCTTGCATTGTATTGGCTCATGTAAAGTAGACCTCAATCTCCTCTTTCAACTAGTAGTCCCTTATTTCCTGTAGCTGCTTCACTCTAAAGTAAGGCAATACTGTTTATGACTACTTTCTTGTCCTTTTTATCACGCAAGTTATGGCCCCCTCACCTTACGCAATCAGCCTTTTTACTACTCAGACAAAGAAGGCAGTCTTACCAGTGGTTGTTCCTTCTTGCTTAGCATTTGTTCTGTCAGTGTAGGTGTGCTTTAATGTAGCTTTGCTCTTAACTGGTATGCTTTTGTGCAGCAACCATAAGATGGGACATTCCATCAATGTCCAGTGTGTTGCGGGTCCTGACTTTGGTTTATGAGTGTGATGGCTGGATTTCCGTGCTCTACCCATGATGCATATATTCTGTGGAATTACACCCTCTATGGCCATTTGGCAAGTCTGGCCAGTTGTCTGGCGGGTGGCTACTCAGTAAATCTTTTCATTATTGGTCCTTTATTGTAGTATTTTTGCCTCATGTATAACTAGTGTATGCATTCCCTGTCTCTCCCCCTTTTTTCAGGTGATAATGTTTGTATGATATATGGTTCTCATTATTTTATTTTTTTTTTGGAGGTGATTCAGGCTACCCCCTGCTACCCTGGCTCATGAACCTAATTCAGCAGCTTCAAACTCGGCCACATGCTGCCTACAACTGAGCAAATAGGAAGACCATGGCTGTTGTGGAGCGTGCATTTGGCTTAATGAAGACCTGGTTTCATTGTTTGGATCATACAGTACAGCCCTCTAGTACCAGCCACATAATGTTATTACAATTATTTTGGCATGCCTGGTACTACATAACCTTGCCCTCCTGTAGAAGCAACTTCAATATTTGAATGTCTCCTCCTCTCCAGCAATGTTGGAGATTCCAGAAACTGTTTATCGGGGCACACAGAGTTCCTCTGGCCAGCCTGTCCAGAATCACCTTGTCTTGTCTGATTTTAGTTAATTTCTGCCTATTTTTTGGTTTCCATTGTCATGTTTATGGTGTCTCTATGTGTATACATCTATATGTGAATTTGGATTTGATGCAAAGCTTGTTCCGTATGCTTCAAACTCTCATTTCATGTATTCAGTGAGATTAAATTGAAAGATAAAGTAATTATATATTTTTTGGTTATTGTTGTCACTAAACTATTATATAATAGAATATCGTGAACACTGTGACCCAATAATCTTAGGCTACTGAGAATTTTAATTGATCAAAATTTGTTTTCGGCACAAAGTGTGTTTCATCATTGGTAGGGTGGATGGCCTGCAAAGTATGGTGGTTGTCTTGCTTGCTGGAGTGCCACCAGCTGTGACAGATTATCATTTATCATCTGCCACTGTCCTAGCATTGCCTCCCTCTGATGGTAGTTGTTATGTATTTCCTCCACCATTGAATGAAGCTCATGGTGGATCTGCCTTATATATTTCCCCAAGGTTTGGCGGAACCAGGTACTGTTTTGTCTGAAGGCTCGGCTATCTACCAATCTGCCTCCATCAACTGTGCCCGCTTCACCAGGGGAAGATG
This sequence comes from Gastrophryne carolinensis, assembly GCA_027917425.1. Taxonomy (NCBI): domain Eukaryota; kingdom Metazoa; phylum Chordata; class Amphibia; order Anura; family Microhylidae; genus Gastrophryne; species Gastrophryne carolinensis. The sequence goes on from CM051244.1 coordinate 56,240,768, forward strand.
GCAACTTGCCTAAGCCCATCGTCCTCTTTCCTGGGTAGGGACGCTTGCAGCTGGAGCTGTACTTGACCTTTCCACATGTGTTGTGCTTGATGTGGGTGCAAATCCTCTGCAGCAAAGATGGCCGATGGAGGTAATGGATGCAGCTGCTCCTCACGCTCCATCATGCTGGAGCTGTCAATCCAGCTGTGGCAGTAGAGGGAGTGGGGGAGGCTGGTGGTGCAGAAGGAGTGGGGGAGGCTGCTGGTGCAGTGGCATCTGTTGAGGCAGCTGCTGCTGCAGTGGCATCTGTTGAGGCAGCTGCTGCAGTGGCATCTGTTGTGGCAGCTGCTGCTGCAGTGGCAGATGTTGAGGCAGCTGCTAATGCAGTGGCAGCTGTTATGGTAGATGTTGTGTCTGAGGGTGCTGGGGAGGCAACTGGTGCACCAGAGGGTGTTGATGCTGCTGTTGTTGTAGAGGCTGATGCAGTGGCTCACCCTCCCCTAGATCCTGAATGTCAGCCAGTAGCAGGGGTGTTTGGAGGGCACAAATGAAATTAAAATATCTCAATTTGATAGGTCAAAAATAAATAAAAAATAATAGTCAGCCTCTGCTGCTAGACCATGTTTCACCATTTTGCACTATACATGTTCAACTGTGATTTTTGAAAGGATTTCCAGAGACTTTTCAGCAGTAACTCGGCTTTAACATAAAATGTCATGATTTTTTTTTTTGTGTATTCTTGATATTTTGGGTGAAATATGAAGCAAAAAAGTGAAAAAAAATGTTTGTACATTTTTTTTGTAATTACAATTGTAGGTTTTCCAATAAAACTATAGTGTGTGTAAAAGCCCCATTTCTCCTAGTTACAGCAGTAGCCCATATCTTTCCTGCCCAGGAGACTCCCCCAAACTGAAACTGCCCTTTAGGAGGTTTTCAGACAAAATACAACTTCTATGCATAGTTTTTCAAGAAATAAACACTCTTTACATTTGAATTACTCCCCCATGAACTATATATTTTCTGGAAGTACACACCTCAAGCTATCTAGGGGTACCAGGCTTGTTGGTGTTGACACAGTTTTCTGGTAATCACCTAATGAATTCTTGGTTGCACTGGGTTTCTCTAAAAAAAGAATAAAAAAGCAGAATAAAAATCAGAAAATAAGTTAAATCTGAAAAAGCAAGGTCTCCCAAACAGAACAACACCCAACATGCATAAGTACTGTCAAGGGAAGAGTTGCCAAACACCCCAAAGCAAAGCATAAACGTAAGGCTAATTTTACTTGAAAATTTGAAAAAAGTACTTACCTTGCGCTTTTTCAACCAAAACAACCCTTTACATTTGAAAAACTCCTTACAAACCATATATTCCCTGATATCTGGTAAATCCAGAGTCCGCAGTGAACAGTGATAAAGATACAATGTTGCATTTCTCCCCTCACCGTCTCTCACACACCCACACAACCCCTGTAGAAGCTGGTTATTCAGTGTGTGTGTGTTTATATAACATAATATACAAACTGCCTGTGTTTCTGAGGCATTTATCACTCTGTTTGGTGTGGGCTGCTGCTGGCACAGCTCTTCTATCATGCTTATGTATTTGAGAAAGATGGTCATTTCCATGCAGTTCTGCAGTAAAGAATCAGGTTATTAATCCATAACATCTGGATGGAGTTAAACCGGACCTTCAGCATGATTTAATGAAAAGCCCAAACCCTTAAAAAACTAGTCCCCAGTATCTAAAATTTATATTTTTTAAGTTTTTAGTCACTTACTTATTATTATTTCCCCCACCAGGCTGCAATTCTGTTCAGGACAGAGCAGGATAAAAAGAAGAGAGCAGGATAAAGTGCAGGTGGTGTGGTTATAGTTGTACTTTGCACAGACAGATAAGAGCTGGGGTCAGGTAAAGGACAGCAATCCCAGAATGCAGAGAGACACAGTCAGAAGATACTTCCTGTTTGCAGGCTGCCTGATGCTCCATGAGCCGCCATCTTGAATGTTTAAAGGCTCATAACATGCAGTAGATGCAGGTAGGATGATTTTTAGTGTGAGCAATCTGTATGTACATGGTGTTGGAAACATATAAGATATGCTCTTATTCAGGGTGAAGGTCCGCTTTAAGTCCTTTCAAATAGCTTTTGTCATAGGGGGCTTTAGGGGAGCTATTTGCTAAACTTTTTTTTATTTTACTTTTGGTCCGCTTTAAATAAAAAAAAAACAAACATTGATTTTATGAAAGAAAACCATATTGCATGTGAAAGCCCATTTCTCCCAATTACAACGGTACCACATATGTATCAATAGCCTCCGTTCCTGCACAGAAGGCCCCCCCAAAGTGAAAAGCACACGTTAAAACATTTACAAATAAAATAAAACAAACAAAACATACAAACAAAAATTATCCACACTATAAAGGGTTAAATAAAAAAATGGACATGGGGACCCCCTAATTAGCATAACCAGCCCAGGGACCAGCTATGGGGGCTTATAGAACAGAGCACGGAGGGCTACAAGCCTGCATAGCCTCTGTGTCCCCAGGCTCTTCTGCCCCCCCACCCGGCAGTGTTTTCACTTTTCTACTGGTTGCTTTCAACCAGTATTCTTAATATATGCTTAGCATTACATATTATTTGTAATGTATTATTTGTTTCCTCCCCAACCAAATCCTATAATATTCATTTTTATGGGGGAATAAAAAAAATAAATGTTAAACTATTTTCTCTTCTCTTGCTTTATATAAACATATTGTTCTCTCTTTTTTTTTGTTGACTTCAAGTTGACCAGCTCAATCCATCAACTCAACAGGAGCCTAGTAAATCATTGCACAATCTATGTCATAAATCACTCTAAATAACAAATTGAATTTCATATTTGTAATGTCACGTGTATGTGTGGGTATCTGGCTCACTAAGCAGAAAGCGAGAGATTCCCTAGCTAGCTCGGAGTGAAGGCTGAGCTTCACACATTGAGATAAGCCATGTTTGGCACGGACAGGTTCGACAGGATGGCTGGGAGGTGAGGGGAAAAGCAGGAGAGAGGTAGGACAAGTCACATTTGCCATTTGGAACCCTTGAGCCATTTTTTTTCTTTTACTCTCTGCCTGCGTTTCATAGAGGCCGATTCATTAATAGCGCCAGGTAGCGACAGATGAGCGCCAGTAGCGTGATTTTCACAGCACCAGCTAGTATTCGCTGTGCTTGGCCGGGGTTTGCTTGTTGACAGCGACTCAGTCGGTGTGCGGTAATGTTGAATACGGGGTTAGGGGTCGCTGTTTCACAGGTTCCGCGTTGTATGGGTGCGCCTGACAGCGATTGGCCAGAGCGAACGGCTTGCTGCAGATTCATTAACAAATCACGCTCAAAAATTTCTCGCGCTGTGAATTCCTTGTTTAAACCCCAGAGCGCTGGCAGCGATGTGTGTAAAGTAGTTATTAACCCCCAAACAACCATTTTTTTTTAATGTAAAAATTAGACAAGTTTTTCTAAACATTTTGTAATATGAATACATTAATATCAGACCTGTAATATCAATTCTGCACAATTTTTTTTTTTTTTTTTTTTACTTAAAAAAAAATCCTAACATTGCAGAAGTGGTCACAGAATTTTTGACATTAAAAAAAAAAAAAAAAAACATTAATAGCAATTAATTATGATTATTTAAAGATTACTCCATTGAAATGCATTGGACAACGCCAGGGAGCGCCAGGTCATACCTGTCGCTGTGATGGGATTATCAGCGGCGCTGTTCGTTGCAGTCGGCTACATGATGAATCCTGCGCTAGCTGACGCTCTCACCGGCGCTAGCCTTATTTAGCGTGATAAATGCGTCATTGTGACCGCCGCCGGGCGTACTTGATTCGGTAGCCACCGTTAGCTGCCGGTACCTGGCGCTCGTCAGACACTACCTGGCGCTAGCCCTTGATAAATAAGGCCGATAGTATCATTCCTACTTCAGTGGAAGTGGGATTTGCTCTATAATACTCCATTAACATTTGAGTGGAAAGAGGTTGCTCTGTCAAGCTGCATGGGTCCCGCTCCGTTTTCATAGAAGCCTCTTAAGATGAATCATCGCTTTGCAAGGACGGTTTCTTCTCGGCCCTCATCAGATATTGCCAATAATACAAATCAGTAGGGGGCCTTTCCTTTAGTATTTAACAATTACCATATTTTACCCTTCATACTGAAGGTGAAACTATTCCAAATGTCAAAAGAAGGAAACTGTGTAGATTTACTAGTCACTGTACTTATTCTTTGAATGATGTCATTAAAATCCTTCATCATTCCACCTGCTGATAGCCATCTGTTGTACTAAAAACAATCGTTATATAAAGTGGCATCTGACATGTTTTATTTGTGTTTAATTACTGGGGATGTATCGTGTTTAACACACGTTGGCTTTTATCAGACTGGAAAAAGTGCCCCCTCTGTTCATATTTGTTATAAATGGCGAGATATTATACATACAAGCTTTGGTTTCATCAAGATCAACTAGTTAAAGCAGACCTCCAGTCACTAATAATTAGAGGCCCCCTCACCTCTGGACCCCACTTCCGCACCCCAAGGTCATTGCTCTGAATTCACAGGTGGTAGGGCATTGGAGTGGGGTGCAGGGGGGGAGCAGACCACATTGGAAGTTCCACTTTAAAGAGCTAGTCCAGCCTGCTCGATTTCAAAGACCCCCACCTGCCACCCCGATCTACATTTTTAACTAGCATCCCCTCAATTGCCCCCCCCCATGAAAAGATACTTTTTCAGTGCTCCTGCTTCACTCTAATTCCAGATAATGGCGCCTGTTTAAGCTGTAAAACTCTGCCTCTCCACTCATTGCCACACCTGTCTAATGACTGATCACCTGTCATTTTACAGAGAGGAACAGCAAAAAAGAAAGCATTCCAGGGTGAGTCGAAAAGCAAAACTATTCATTCCTAGTTCTACACCCTAAGAAGGGAGTATTGGCAAAGGTTTTGGCCAAATGTATTTCACAAGTTCAGTGGGTTTTGGTCTGCTTTGAATACAAAAGGGCTCCCCATTGCTGAGCTATGTGTACTGTAACTGATTGCATCAACACTGGGGGCGGGGCTGCTCAACCAGAAAGCAATATGGCTGACTGCATCCAGTTCGTGTTGCTATTGATGATATTGGGCAAATGCTGAGGTAAAAATAGAAACACGGGCTGCTTTGGGGCACTGGGCTGGGGATAGAAGGCCACTAAATATACTTCGCTCTGAGTATAGGTGCACTTTAAGTCTGAGACTTTAAAGAGGTACAAAACCCACCAGCGGTCAGCCTGGAACCTAAAAGATTCTGTTGAAAGCCATGGCACGTCCCACTGGTTTCACCAGAAACCTGCATCTCTAAAGATAAGTGGGCAGTACCAGAGATGGTATAATTGCAGGTAAAGTATGTTCATTAGGCACAGACTTAAAGCAGAACAAAACCCATGAATTTTGCCTCCGTGTTCTTCGATGCCCTGCTGTTTGAACCCCCCCCCCCCCCCCCAGGGTGGTGATAACTCGCCTTTTCACGGTCCAACGGCGCATGCGCTGCCTCTTGTCCAATCAGATTGAAGGCAATCAAAGCCCTTTGTCGAAGGATGTAAACAGGGCAAAAGGCTTGTATTAGACGAGAGATCACGCATTTGCTGTTGGAATGCGGAGAGGTGAGTTTTTTCACACAGAGGGGCACCCCAATTTGGGATTCCTGGAGGCAAAATTCCCAGGTTTTGTTCTGCTTTAAGTCTTTCCCTAATGTACATACTTTACCTGCAATTATACCATCTCTGGTACTGCCCACTTATCTTCAGAGATGCAGGTTTCTGGTGAAACCAGTGCGACGAGCCAAGGCTTTCAACATCCACCACGGAGCATCCATGATCTTTCAAGAGGAAGCGTTGTGATCTAGACAACCACCTGCCCCTGAAGACACTGTGCCCTGCGCTGGCGCCCCAGACATATAAATGCACTGGTGAGGGCACAGGAGGGTGCTGGGGGAAGGGGGGTAACAGGTGTAGTTTGAGCAGGGATTGACCATTCAAACTATTTCCTGGCAGCTTACCTGATGTCAGTGTGTCAGTCCCACAGTGTTTATTTGCTCTGGTTAATGAAGGGAAGAACATTTTCTCTTCCGCTTCCTTTCCCTCCAGCGCCTCCCCCTTGGTCCAGACCACAATTATAATCCTGTGGCTTGTGTCAAGTTGACACTCACTATCTTGGCTGTATCTTTCCCCGTATGGACTAAGCCACAAAAACCCTTCATTTAGGCATTAGGAACCTTGGGAATGGACTATGACACCACTTCCTGACCCTCATATCAACATCAGCTGCTCACTTGGTGTACTTGTATTTTTGTCTCTCTTTCTCTAACCTCACACATGCTGTAAGCTGCTGCTATTCATGGCTGGTCAGGGGCATAACCAGAGCCATAGTAGCCATGAGGCGAATGAGGCATTGGCCTCGGGCGCAGCCAGGGCCAGATTATGGGAGGGGCTCGAGAGGCGTGCGCCCCGGGGCCTCCACCACTTTGCCTACACCGGGGGGCCTACACTACTTTGCCTGAATCAGGGGGCCTCCACCAAAAACCTCTGGGTCGCCTGTGAACAGTGACAGCGGCGCACACATGTGTTTTTAAAGCCTGCATGATTGTTAGCCTGCGATGTGGGCATTAAAAACATGGGTGTGCGCCACCGCCAATACTCACAGGCGCAGGCCGTGTAGCCAAGTCCTCCTCCAAGCCCCCGCGACTTGTACCCCCCTTCCTCCAATCAACAGCCTCATTTCCGCCCCCGCGACGCGCCCCCCCCCCCCCCTCCTCCAAGCAGCAGCCTAGTTTCTAGTCTCTTCTGCATTTCGTGCTTCTCTCTAACAGGGAGCGCGCCCGTGCCGGCCATTCACAAATGGCACCCTGCTAGAGAGAAGCGCTAAATGCGGCCGCGGCCCACGCATGTGCCGTTGGACCGGGAGTAAGGTAAGGTGAATGGGGCGTCCTGGGGGGTTTCACACAGCAGGGCATCCCGATTTTGGATGCCCCATGGGGAGGGATCTGGTCGGTGTTCGGGATGCCCCGCTGTGTGAAACCCCCAGGTCGCCCTCTACACTTACCTTACATCCCAGTCCAACAGGGCATGTGCGGGCCGCAGCTACAGGGCATGGTGCTGGTAGTTCTGTGCACAGATAAAAGTATTTTCTTTTTTATTGATATGTGTTATATGTGTGTTTTTAAGGATGTTTAGGTGTACTTTCTGTCCTAGGGTTAAGGTTAGCGGGTAACCCTAATCGATCGATTCCCTCCCCCGGGGTACCCAAAATCGGGATGCCCCACTGTGTGAAACCCCCAGGTCGCCCTCTACACTTACTTTAGATCCCAGTCTAACGGCGCATGAAGCTTTGGTGCATGAGCTCCAGTTATTTATCGCAATAGTTCAGCCAAGAAACATAACAAAAAGAAAAGATTTGTGTATATATATATATATATATATATATATAAATAACATTTTTTTTTGCGGGGGGGGGGGCGCGATTTTCTGGGCTTGCCTCGGGCGCAAAAGAAGCTAGCTACAGCTCTGGGCATAACTTTAGGGGGTGCAGAGGATGTGACCTCATTGGCCAGGGGGCCCCATCATCGTTGCTAATCCACCTTATTTATCATATTTGTGCTCAATTGGCGTCATTTAGATAAAGGAAGAACCATTTATTTCTGCTGTTTAAGTCGTTAGTTGTCTAGTTGGATCCAAACGAATTAAAGTGGAACTACAGCCAGCTTAATACCCCCGTTCTGACACCCTACCCTGGCGATGAGGCAGAACGGGAGGGTTACAAAAAACCCTTACCTTCGGCACGTGCCAGCATCGCCGTCCTTGCCTCCCGCGGCAGCCGCTGAGAATGACACAAAGTGGCAGCCTCTCTTTTTTTAACCCCCCCATCCTGCCTCAGTGCCAGGGTAGCGTAGCAGAACGGGGGGAGGTCATATATTGACTGTAGTTCCTCTTTAAAATCCAGAAACATGTTAACAGTATGAGCCTGCACATGGCTCTATTTTATGTTCGCACTGGGGCCCCGTCACATTAAGTTACGCCACTGTCTCTGGCGTGGCCCAAGGTTAATTGTGATGGCATCCTTGAAATATATTACTTCCAATGGCATCTTGTGAATTATGAGCCCCTGTCATGCACTACAAAGATTAATTACACATTCACAGGTTTAATCTGTTTCTGAGTCCCTGTCACCTGGGATTGTCACCTGATTTTTTTTAAGCTGATGAAGCAACCAATGACTACAGCGTGACTTCATATTGATTACTAGTTTTTCAAAATGGCATTAAGCGCATATCAGTGTTTACTGGTTAGCTGTCAGTATAATGAACTAATCTTTATACAGGACAATGTCATGGGGGAGAGGAAAAATTGATTTCTTAATGTGTACCTGTCATCTCTAAGGTTTATTATCTATACACTTAAAGACAATCTACAATCAAATGCTTCTGGTTCTATATAAATTTATGCAGAGCTGCCATCAGGAACTTTGGGTAGGTACAATTGTCAGGCATTTCCTTTATAGTTTCACATTTTGTGTAACCCACATGTAGCGGGCACGGTTGTGGCAAATGGCACACGCTCTTGGACCTAGGGTAGGTTGGTGTGGCATGTGTGGGGTGGAGGTGCACTTACTCAGTCGTCGCTGGTCTCCAATCATGACACTCCTTGATGCAAACAACAGGGTCTTTATTTGAGGACTTCCATCCATGTCAAACAGCATATTCAGTACAGTCACTATCCATTGGCAGTTACAGCAAACAGTCTCTACAACTTCCAGTTACTTCCACAGGCTCCTTCCCTCACTGTTGTTCGGCTCCTCCACTACATTAACTCTTCCTCTCTTCAGCTTGGAACTCAGAACTAGAACTAAGAACACTCTAGAAGGGTGGGGTTCTCCCTTATATAACCTCTAAAATGTTGCCTTACCCAACTATGTTGCTAGGCTCAACCAATGGCAGGGCAGGTGATGTTGCCAATGCCACCTGGCTGAGCCTCTATTTACTTACTTAAGTAACTTATTTAAGGGGTACGCTAGACTAATTAATATTATCTATGTTTATTCCTTAGGCAACACTGCCATCATGTGGATTCATGATGCAATGGTACCTAAATTCTAAATATGTCATGAATGACTTGCCTTCAGCCCGTGCCCGTGGTGTCCCTAGGCAACTGGCCAGGGTTTCTCCTGGCCAGAAGCCGCTTCTGCCTCAGATGCCAGCTCCAGCGGCGCGTGTGTCACCGAGCGCGCCCTCCTCCCTCGTCCACTGTCACTCTACTCATGCTTGCGCGCGAGTACAGTCAGCTTATGTCCTCCGGTGGTGCTATACACAGAGTGGCCACTGGAGGCTGTTTAAAAGAGCTAAACCTAGGAGGTCCAGTTCTGGGCAGTATGCCTTTGGAGTTCAGCTGGGGCAATCAACCCAGAGCTCTCTAAGTGCACCAATCAGCACACAGATCCAAAGTGCACCAATCACAGCCACTGCCTCCCTGTCCAATCCAGCTGGGTTCAGTCCTATAAAGGGATTACCTCTTCAGTGTGTCAGTGCCTGTGATAGCTGGCTTGTTATTATTCCTGTGATTGCCTGTTTATATCGTTATTGACCATCTGCTTGAATCTCGGCCACGTCTTCGTCTCATCTCTTTGTACTGCGCAGCTCTCTGATTTCCCGGTGTGACCCCTGGCTAGACGTCTGACTTCACTTGAATTCTCCTGAGCACCCGAATTGCTTCCAGTATTACCTGTTTCCGAAGCACCCGAACTGTTTCCAGTACTCACCCGACATTGCCCAGTCTGGCCTCTGGTTCATCTGCCTTCAACCCCTGTAAGCTCACATCCTTTGTGCTATTAAGTCCTGGGGGCAACCGTGTCCTGCGAGGCGTATAAAGCGTCCCGGCAAACGGGGGCTTGTCTAAAGGTGAAGCTAGCAGCGGAGATTGGGGGTTGTGGGCTTACTCTGAAGGCGGGTGTCCCACAGGCCTGACAATATATTTAACTAGTATTATTGAGTTCCTATCACTATCTGGGCCTACCCCACTGACAGGGCTCTAACCTTTCCTAAGTTTAGTGTTGACCACCGTTCCACCCATCACACACACACGCCGGGCACTACTTATGATGATGGGGATCAGTTTCTTTTAGCATCCAGTGTGTCCTGTATATGCAAGTGGGGGGCAGTTGGAGACTCTGTATTCACTGTAAATAAAACAACAATCAGACACTCTAAACTTCTTAAACACATGTGTAAGGCCCCTTCGCCTGGCCAGTGGTGGAGGGTGTGAGGAGCAAGGGGGTTCTTGGACATGGGATGGGGGACACTGGTAAGTTATAACGTGCTGTGAGGTATACTTCCTCTTTACCCAGATCTTCCTTGCTGGTCTCAGAGATGACACAGTTGAGTGGAAAAGCAAATGGTTTAAGGTCAGCGGCGTGCTTTGCCACCACGCAGCCCTTGGAATTGCATGGGGCCCCCACATCTCAGGGGCCTCCCAGAACTCTGCTGAGTGACCACTGGAAGCGGCTGACGTATTACTGTAATTCTAGTGTACATGAGAAAGAAAGCTGCTTCTCTCCCTGATTTGTTCCTCTTTAATATTGTATTTTGTTATATAAAAAAGCATTTTATTAGGGCCCCTAGACACAACTTAGCATGGGGCCCCAGAAATTATAAGCCAGTCCCTGTTTCAAGTATTCAGGTTTCAGCAATTACTTCGGATAATACACTTCAGACAATATACTTTTTGCTCCATAAGACACATTTTTCCCCAAAGACAGGGGGAAATATCTGTGTGTGTTATGGAGCAAATGTAATGTAGAGGGGGGAGACAAGTTATGGGTTGGTAGCCCTAGTCCAGCGTCGAGTCCTGACTGTAATGAGTGATGCCGCTTACTGGCTGTAATGAGGGATGCCGCACACTGCCTGTAAGGAGGGATGCCGCACACTGCCTGTAAGGAGGGATGCCGCACACTGCCTGTAAGGAGGGATGCCGCGCACTGCCTGTAAGGAGGGATGCCGCGCACTGCCTGTAATGAGTGACGCCGCGCACTGCCTGTAATGAGTGACGCCGCGCACTGCCTGTAATGAGTGACGCCGCGCACTGCCTGTAATGAGTGACGCCGCGCACTGCCTGTAATGAGTGACGCCGCGCACTGCCTGTAATGAGTGACGCCGCGCACTGCCTGTAATGAGTGACGCCGCGCACTGCCTGTAATGAGTGACGCCGCGCACTGCCTGTAATGAGTGACGCCGCGCACTGCCTGTAATGAGTGACGCCGCGCACTGCCTGTAATGAGTGACGCCGCGCACTGCCTGTAATGAGTGACGCCGCGCACTGCCTGTAATGAGTGACGCCGCGCACTGCCTGTAATGAGTGACGCCGCGCACTGCCTGTAATGAGTGACGCCGCGCACTGCCTGTAATGAGTGACGCCGCGCACTGCCTGTAATGAGTGACGCCGCGCACTGCCTGTAATGAGTGACGCCGCGCACTGCCTGTAATGAGTGACGCCGCGCACTGCCTGTAATGAGTGACGCCGCGCACTGCCTGTAATGAGTGACGCCGCGCACTGCCTGTAATGAGTGACGCCGCGCACTGCCTGTAATGAGTGACGCCGCGCACTGCCTGTAATGAGTGACGCCGCGCACTGCCTGTAATGAGTGACGCCGCGCACTGCCTGTAATGAGTGACGCCGCGCACTGCCTGTAATTAGTGATGCCGCGCACTGCCTGTAATGATTAATGCCGCACACTGCCTGTAATGAGTGATGCCGCCTACTGCCTGTAATGAGGGATGCCGCCTACTGCCTGTAATGAGGGATGCCGCACACTGCCTGTAATGAGGGATGCCGCACACTGCCTGTAATGAGGGATGCCGCACACTGCCTGTAATGAGGGATGCCGCACACTGCCTGTAATGAGGGATGCCGCACACTGCCTGTAATGAGGGATGCCGCACACTGCCTGTAATGAGCGATGCCGCACACTGCCTGTAATGAGCGATGCCGCACACTGCCTGTAATGAGCGATGCCGCTTACTGGTTGTCGCCATTTTGGATATGGGCAGGTGACCTTCGCTGGCTGGAACTTGTGAGATCTCGCAGGATTCTGCTGCGTGAAGTTTGTAGGCAGGACTGCTATAGAGGGGACAGAGAGAGGAAGCCCGGGAAGCTAGAGCCATGACAACAGAGTGAGGAGGGCTGCTGAAGGCCTCAGAACGTTCTGGGGCCCTGCTGAAGCGCAGGAGGGCCCCTTGTAAGAGGGTGAAACCAGGACTATTCTATAAAAACTGCCGTCCTGTTGTTTGGCCACAAGAGGCCACTGGTTCCCCTGTTCACACAGCTAACTCTCTGCAGAGACTTGTTGATCTTAAGGAGCAGGAGATGACATGTGCTGTGTGTGCTAGAGCAAGGAGCAAGCAGACTGGGCACCATCTTGAAAGAGAGAGAAAAAGGCCATGTGAGCAAGTGGTGGCCTGGCGTGCAACAGATAAAGAAAGACTGACAACTGGATCTGAATCAGAGGCTGTGGATTTTTGCCTGAAAGACTCCTGAGAGCTGCGTGGTGCATCCGGTCGTTTTGTGAAGGAGATCTGTTCAGCTGGAGTTTACCAAAGGCCCGGGTCAGTACTTTAATTAATACATGCACGTGCTATAGACTGCCTGTTAGCTAGTTAGTTAGATAGAGAGACTTTACACAGGCCAAGACTTTGCTTTGCTTTGCTGTTGGATTCTGGATTCCGGATTACACAGGAACTTTGCTACAGGAGACATTGGCTGTTGTGCACTGAGCTGTCTGCAGTTTTACTCAGTGCATCCCTCTGGAACAGTGCCTGCTACGCAGTTTGGGTCAGCTTTGGGGTAGGGAAACTGTTGTTATTATTTCACTGTTTGCTGCATATATTTGAAGTATTTTCAGAAGCCTGTTTTAGTAAACGTGTTTTGCATAAGCTGGTGTCATTGTCGCTTTCTTGTCTGTGGCTTTGCTGTACCTTGAGAGACCTACCGGTGCACGACTTACATTTTGGCGTAGCTGGCAGGGTACAGCATTCGTTATGGACGGGAACGCGGCGGGAGACCTTCCCCCGGCGCCAGTGGCACCGGAGCAGGACCCAGCTCAGGGTATGCCGGCCCAAGGTCAGCCGGGCTGTAGCACCATGTCTCCCCCAATAGCATACATCCCGGTGGGGGCGCTGTTGCGCTATCTGCCAAAATTTGATGGGAAAAGCATGACTTTGCAAGATTGGACTGAGAGGGTGCGGAGTGCTGCCAGAATGTGTAACCTGACCCCCGAACTGCAGGCAGAGGTTGCACTGGGAACGCTAGAGGGTGATTTCAGGCGGACAGTGATGGTAAGGCCCGAATCTGAGAGAGACACTCTAGAGAAAATATTGTCCCTTCTGGAGATAGCTCATGGGGGCCATGCTAAAGTTGTACAGCTAAGGAGCCACTTCTTTAACCGCCCACAGCAGGAAGATGAGACTCTTATGCAGTATTCCAATGTCCTCCAAGAAATGCTCAATGAGATACAGCGGCGAGACCCAGGTGGCATGGGAGCCTTCCGGGAAGTGGACCGACTGCTGAGAGATCAGTTCATAGTGGGGCTCTCCAACAAGTTCCTGCAGGATAAGCTGCGAGAGATGACCCGGGTGGCACCCGACATGTCATTTTATAGTATCTACCAAGCTGCCATGGAAAGGGAGGAGGAGCATGTCCCTGTGGAGGCGAGGGTTGTGAGCAGCTCTCATGCTATGAAGAAACACCCAGGATCTGAGGAATCCGAGTCCCTAAAGACAGTGGTCCAGGCCCTGCGAGCTGAATTAAGGGAACTGCGGTTGGAGGTGTCCCAGATGAAGACAGAATCTTCCCAACCCCCAGAAGTGACTCCAGCACGCCACACCACCCCACGCATGAGAAGTCAGGTGCGGGGACCTGTCAGAAGAAGCCCCCTCTGTTGGGGTTGTCGGCAGTACGGCCATATAGCCCGAGAATGCCCCGAACGGATGGAATCTGAGCAACCGTTAAACTGCCGACCGCCGCAGTAACTGGGCGCCCTGCGGCGGTATGTCAACAGCTAAGCCCTGTGCGAAAGGATCATGACTTGTATGCCAGCAGCCCCGTCATGGAAGCCGAGTTGGAAGGTCAGAAGGTACGCTGCCTGGTTGATACAGGATCAGAGTGCACCCTTATGCCCTTACAGTTCTTTGAAAGACACTTTGGACATATGATGGAGCCGGAAGATGGAAGTGTCATCAGGTTGACGGCTGCCGACAATAAGGAGATGGATGTCCGAGGGATAGTCTGGATGCGGGTCCGAGTGCTTGGGCAAGATGTGGGCAAGAAGGGGGTCGTGCTGGTGGACCACTCTTCTCGGAGCGGGATGGACGTGACGCTGGGTATGAATGTGCTGAGAGACCTAGACCATCAGCTCTATGCCAGAGAAGGGCCAAAGTATTGGCAACGGGCCACCACTCACCGGCCAACTCAGAAGGTTCTTCAACAGATGGTGAGAAGCTGTAGTCTGCAAAAGAGTAACCTCTCTGGTCGGCCTGTCGGAAGAGCGAAGGTGCCAGGGGGGACCCCGGTAAAGATCCCACCGCGACAAGAACGAGTATTGATGCTGCCGGTGGGGGCTGGGCGACGACTTAATGGATTGGAGGTCCTGATTGAGCCAGCCCAGCAAGAGGAACCCCAGGCTCGCCCATTGATAGCTCGGGCCCTTGCCATTGTGACAAATGGGTGTGTACCGGTACGTTGCTTGAACGTTGAAGACTGTGAGCTAACCGTTCCTGGCAATGCTGTCCTGGCAGACGTTTATGTGTCCGAAGGGGGTATACCCCGAAAGAGCCACTTCACGTTACAGCCTGATAGAAGGTCGGCCTGGACTTATGCTGTGGAAGTCCAGCAGAAGGAGATCCCGACAGAGAAGTGGAATGGGAGAGTGATCATGGCCCAGTTGGGAGTGGACTGTAAGACCCTGACCCCAGGACAACAGAAGTTGCTGGAAGATACTCTCTGGGAATTTCAGGAGGCGTTCTCAAGACATGACGAGGACTTTGGGTGTGCTTCTGCTATTGAACACGAAATCCCCACGGGCGATGCTGCACCGATTAGAGAACGTTACCGACAAATCCCTCCCAAAATGTACCAAGAGGTGAAGGACATGGTAGCCAGCATGCTGGAAAATCGGGTGATTCAAGAGAGTCAGAGTCCGTGGGCTGCCCCAGTAGTCTTGGTGCGGAAGAAAGATGGGAGTCTCCGGTTCTGCGTGGACTATCGGAAGTTGAATGCCCAGACCGTCCGGGATGCATATCCTCTCCCGCGGATTGAAGAGTCATTGTCAGCCCTGGGCCAGGCGAAATTCTTCTCGACCCTTGACCTGGCCAGTGGATATTGGCAAGTACCGGTAGCCCAGAAAGACAAAGCGAAGACGGCTTTCATTTTACCCATGGGACTTTACGAATTTAACCGAATGCCATTCGGCCTCACCAATGCCCCAGGGACATTTCAGCGGTTAATGGAGCACTGTCTGGGGGACCTCAACTTCGAGTCAGTGTTGATATACTTGGACGACATAGTGGTGTTTGGAGCTTCCTTCGAGGACCATCTTCAGAAGCTGAAACAGGTCCTTGGGCGACTGCGAGATCATGGGCTCAAGATTAAGCCCAAGAAGTGCCAACTGTTTCGACAGCAGATAGAGTACTTGGGACATGTGGTCACCTCCGAGGGTGTAAAACCCGCCCCCAGCAAGGTGGAAGCCGTCCAGCAGTGGCCCCGGCCGGTGACATTACGAGAAGTACGGGCATTCGTGGGGCTGGCCAGTTACTACAGGAGATTTATACCCAAGTTTGCTCAGTTGGTGGGCCCATTGAACGAGTTACTGAGAGGCACCGCAGGAGGTCCGAAAAATCGTCCCATTGGTTGGGGGCCCCGGCAGCAAGAGGCCTTTGAGGCAGTGAAGGAGTCGCTAACCAGTGCCCCGATCCTGGCTTACGCGCAGTTTGATATACCATTCCTGCTGTACACTGATGGGAGTCTGCATGGGTTGGGAGCTGTGCTATCCCAAGTCCAGGATGGGCGCGAGAGAGTCATTGCCTATGGGAGCCGGTCTCTGAGGGAATCCGAGCGCAACCCCGACAACTATAGCTCCTTCAAGCTGGAACTGTTGGCTCTGGTGTGGGCCATGACTGAAAAGTTTGCAGAATACCTGACAGGCGCGGAAGTGACCGTGATGACAGACAACAACCCCCTAGCTCATCTGGAGAATGCCAAGCTCGGTGCCCTGGAGCAGAGGTGGTTGGCTCGCCTTTCTAAATTTAAGTATCGCATTAAGTTCCGGTCTGGTAAAGAGAACAGCAATGCAGATGCACTTTCCCGAGTCCCCGTGGGGGCACCGCCGCAGAGGGGTGATGAGGAGTTAGAGGACATTGAAACTCCTGACCTTGGTCGATTACCCGTGCTCCAGGACGTGGCACATGCAAGTGGGGTGGCGTCCGGAATGCCCATGGTGTTGGGGAAGACATTGACCGACTGGGAGAGAGTCCAGAACAGCTGTCCTGATCTGTGGAGAGTGAGAGAATGGGTCCGGACCAAGACCTGGCCTCGGCCGGAAGAAAGGGCCCGTTTGACTCCAGAGGGCCAAAAGTTGCTGAGACAGTGGGATAAGCTGACTGTTACCCAGGGCCTCCTGTGTCGGACCATATACCTACAGACAGAGCTGCAGCATCGGCAACAGATTGTAATCCCTATGTCATTGGGCCCAGAGGCTGCGCGGGAAGCCCACGAGAGGGGTGCTCATTTTGGAAGTGAGAAAACGTTTAAGTGGCTCCAACGATTTGTGTATTGTCCAGATCTGGCCGACATGGTGGCCGAAGCCTGTCTTAAGTGTCGATCTTGTGGACTGAGTAAAAGCACCGAACAGCGGGCCCCCGTCCAGACAATCAAGACTTCAGCCCCGTTGGAACTGCTTATGATTGACTATGTGCAGATTGGGTACTCTGCCTCAGGACACTCGTATTGTCTGGTAATGACCGACCATTTCACCAAGTATGCGGTGGCTGTACCCACCAGAGACCAGACGGCTGAGTCAGCTGCAGAGGCTGTCTGCAAACACTTTATCCAAGTCTTCGGGTGCCCCCAGAGAATACACTCAGATCAAGGAGCATGTTTTCAAGGAAATATGATGAATGAACTGTATCAATTGTATGGGATTGAACGATCCCGCACCACTCCGTACCATCCCCAAGGGAATGGGGCCTGTGAGCGCTTTAATAGGACTTCAGATGTTACGGACATTGGAGAATGGACAAAAGGCTAGGTGGCCCGAATATCTACCTGAACTGATGTGGGCCTATAACAATAGGGTACACAATACCACTGGCTACTCCCCCCATATGCTCATGTTTGGAAGAGCCGGACGAGAGGTGGAAGATCTCCACATGCCTGACCCAAAGGAACCACAACCGAGAAGTGCTACTGCATGGATGCAAGAACACCGCCGCCGTCTAAGAGCGATCCACAAAGTTGTAGGGGAACGCCTGGAACAAGTGGTGCACCCTGCCCCAGGACCTGTGCAGAGAGATAGTTATTCCCCGGGTGATAGAGTGATGGTCCGAGCTAAGCGACCATCTGGGAAGTTGGATGGGCGGTGGGAGGCGGTTCCATATATGGTGAAAAGGAGAGTGGACCCTGACATTCCGGTCTATGAGGTAGAACCAGTGGGGACTGGGGGACCCTCACGAAACTTGCACCGTAACATGCTAAGACAATGTAACTTTGATGAGCCGGTGCATGAGGAAGAGATGCCCCCTCACGCTCCCAGAACAGAGGAGAGCCTCTCAGCCGATGAGGAAGATTGGTGGGTCGCCCCTGCCCAGATACCCGCTGTTGCCCCAGGGGGATCGGGTCTGCCACCCCGCGAGAATGCTGACAGAGTGGTGGCCCCTCCCTTGGCAGAGCTGCCTAATGCACCAGATACCCCTGAAACCATTGTGCTGAGAAGGTCAACGAGATCCAAATGCTGGTGTGCCCCCGCAACGCTATGCTCAGGAGGAGTTTGTTTGGGGAGGGTTGCCGAGGACGACAACCTCTAGTGGGGTGGCATGTAAGAGGGTGAAACCAGGACTATTCTATAAAAACTGCCGTCCTGTTGTTTGGCCACAAGAGGCCACTGGTTCCCCTGTTCACACAGCTAACTCTCTGCAGAGACTTGTTGATCTTAAGGAGCAGGAGATGACATGTGCTGTGTGTGCTAGAGCAAGGAGCAAGCAGACTGGGCACCATCTTGAAAGAGAGAGAAAAAGGCCATGTGAGCAAGTGGTGGCCTGGCGTGCAACAGATAAAGAAAGACTGACAACTGGATCTGAATCAGAGGCTGTGGATTTTTGCCTGAAAGACTCCTGAGAGCTGCGTGGTGCATCCGGTCGTTTTGTGAAGGAGATCTGTTCAGCTGGAGTTTACCAAAGGCCCGGGTCAGTACTTTAATTAATACATGCACGTGCTATAGACTGCCTGTTAGCTAGTTAGTTAGATAGAGAGACTTTACACAGGCCAAGACTTTGCTTTGCTTTGCTGTTGGATTCTGGATTCCGGATTACACAGGAACTTTGCTACAGGAGACATTGGCTGTTGTGCACTGAGCTGTCTGCAGTTTTACTCAGTGCATCCCTCTGGAACAGTGCCTGCTACGCAGTTTGGGTCAGCTTTGGGGTAGGGAAACTGTTGTTATTATTTCACTGTTTGCTGCATATATTTGAAGTATTTTCAGAAGCCTGTTTTAGTAAACGTGTTTTGCATAAGCTGGTGTCATTGTCGCTTTCTTGTCTGTGGCTTTGCTGTACCTTGAGAGACCTACCGGTGCACGACTTACACCCTCAACCAGTTGTGCTGTGCAGGGAAGGTGAGGAGGATCTTTCCTTTCCGCTGATAGAAGCTGGCTGGCAGAGAGGAGGCTGGACAGTGATCCCAGTGCTGCAGAAGGCATACCTCCCAAATTTTGAAAGCCGTAAAGAGGGACACGCAAAGACTTTTTTTTTACAGTGAGGGGCATCCCTCCATTATAACCAGTGAGGGGCATCCCTCAATTCCAGCCAGAGAGGGGCATCCCTCTATTCCAGCCAGTGAGGGGCATCCCTCCTATACAGCCAGTGTTGTCGGGAGGCCCAGAACTAATAGTCCCAGGGCCAGTCCTCAGTATAGAGAGTTTGCTGTGGGGTGACCCTCAAAGTTACGCTTGTTTGGCCTTGCTATTCGCATAGTTACCCTGGAAATGTGTGACTGAAAATGTTTTATGGACTATCTTTCTAAGGAATTGAAAATTAAGCCTTTACTTGTTTTTGGTGATTGGGGGGATTCGGCACACTGTCTGTAATAGATGATTGGGAGGTGGATTTTAGCACGCCATTTGGTTCAGAATATTTTATTTCTTATTTTTGTCCTCTAATCCCTGGGTGTGTCTTATGGTGCAAAAAATATGGTAACTACATCACAACTTCAAGGTATTCCAGAGCATCCCTTAGCACTCTAGCTCCACCTGAGACCTTAATTCAGATGGATTTAGGGGACACAATTATTGTCAGCTTGTTTTGCCTTTGCATTCTAAGTACGACATGTGGAGGCATATGCCTGCTAAAGCAGACCTACAACCTCCCACAGGGACACACTTTCTCTGGTATCAAATCCTCGCTGTTCTGCGGCCCAGCAATGATATATCTTTACCTAATTTGTTCTGGGTCTCTATTAGATGGGGGACTGGTACATTTTCTAAAAGTCTGGAACAGATGAGTGTAGGTGTAGAAGGTGGGAATTTAGGAGCAGGAGATACAGGCTTTCTCTCTTGGTTGAGACCAGGGGATCCCAACCAGTGGTATGCGCACCACTGGTGGTATTTGAGAGTCTATCAGGTGGTACTTAGTGAGACTAAAAACTGATCTGTACCTTAACCTGATCTGCTGCCATCTAAATATTAGCTGGAGTTTCAGTTTAGTATTAGCACAGGATCAAAGTCAGATTTTATCCTTGGAATGCCTACGGGAAAATGTTGCCTCATATCTTAAAATCCTACAGCCCAGTTTTTTTTTGGACAGAGGCAGGAAGAGTTAACCTCCAATTTTATGGGTTTTGCTACATGTGGTCCCAATGAACTTTAGCAGCCAGAGGGATGTCATTGACAAAGAAACCCTGTAATGTGCCTATCAGCAACATTTTAGTCCTGATGACCCCTAGATGCTCTGTTGAATGAACATGCTGGATCTGGTGACTTTCTGAATGCCTGGGCGTGGGATTTCTCACAGCAGGGCATCTGGTGTAGGGGGGCAGGCTAGCGGCCGGGCCTAGAATCTTTTGGATTCCAGGGCCTGGCTGTGCAGGTATTGTCCCGCTTTAAAGGTTGGCACATTGTTATAATGTCTCTAACACGCTTATAAAAAATACATATTAATGGCCACTAGGTGGGGCACAAATACAGACCCTGAAATGACATTACTTGATAGATTCTTCTACTCATTTCAGTCTATGTAGTATGATTTATACATTAAAAATGTTTTTACTTTTTTGCATTTTTTTTAAACCAGTCTTATGAAAACACTATGAAAACCAGTGTAGACCTATTGACGACCCATAGGTGAATCCTACTTTTGCTCTGACTTATCAGAAACTAATGTTGCTGAAATATGCACTAAGATGTTTGGGTGCAGTTGAGCAAAATATTCCTAAATTTATGACTGGGCTAATGCTGCATATGCCCTACCTCCCTTTAAATCCACCACCAAATAACGACTCCGAACCACCATTTCTTTGGAAAGATTAAAATTTAATCAGCCACAGCCAAACATATAAACAAGTTACACGCAATTAAAGGGCCCCCCTTTTTGTTCCGGGTCTGAGCAGCCTAAGATAAGACAACCATGGGAGGGGGGAGAGACAAACGCGCCACAAAGCGGAAGCCAACGTAAGCTCGGCCGCGTACCTCCTCGCTAGGCTCTGAATCAACCCCATTGTAATAATTGAAAAACAATCAAATGTCACCTTACAACAAGCCCGATTCTAAGCCTCACTCTGTCTTTTGTGGAAGCCAACTCCAAAACCGGGCAGTTGCGAATGCTGGTATTATTCTCAGCCGTGTCCCGAGATTTCCTCGGCCAGGCGTACGTGATAGTAAGTGTTTCGAGTAAGCTTTCAATTTAGCCGAGCAATTATGGTTTTGACCTGCGAACTAGCCTCGGAAGCCAAGTTTGTACCTGTTTCAGACTTCAACATGCCTGATGTGGGCTGGCATCAACATGGAAGAGCAGAAAATTAATAGAGGCCCTTAATGGAGCATCTCTAAAACAACTTGTGACCTCACCAACTAGAGGAGACAGTGGCAGCCCTGGATTCTACCAGGCCCTGGCTGGCCCAAGACATTCCTGATTAGGCCCCCCAACCATGATGCGGGGGCTATAGCATTTGGGCATAGGGCTCATTGCTTGTGGTTACTGTGGGCCTGGGTACAGGGGGCTGAGAGGGAGAATAAGGGGCAGGGATTGAATGTTAGTGTTAAAAGCAGCAGCCCAACTGGGCCCAAAAGCAGTGCGGCCCCTGGGCATTGTCCCAGGGCTCCCTATGGCCAGTCCACCCCTGGGAGGAGATAACATTTTGGCCTTAGTTCTGACCAATGGGGGTCTGTTGTCTGAGGTCAGGGGGGAAGAAAAACTGGGGTCCAGTGACCATCAATGCTTATAGTTCAGGATAAAAACAGACATTGTGCAATCCCACACCAGAACCTAGACTGCTGGACCTTAGGAAAACAAACATTAAGGAAATGACTGAGTATGTAGAAAGGGAAGTAGGTGAGTGGAACAGAGTAGCAGAAGTGAGTGCCCAGTGGTCGCTATTAAAAATGGCTAAGCCTAAAGGCAACTAAGCTATACGTGAAAAAAACTAGCAAGAATAAAAGGAAGAAGAAACCGCTGTGGTTTACTAGGGAAGTCAGCACATTCATTTTCAATAAAGGTAAAGAAGTCTTCTTACCATAATGTCCAGGCGGAATGGTAGTCCGGAAGAAAATAAACCAGAGACGGACTGAGGGGTAAGTGGGGAGGACCAAGAGGGGTGCTTCTGGTTTACACATTTGAACACTCATGTGCTCATCTATGTGTGTTTGGTTTTAGGTTTCAAACTAGTGGAGGGTTACCCAAAACCCTAGAATTTACACATGCAGAGCAGCATGTATATGGGATGCTGCACCCCAAAACCTACCAGGGGACCACATGCCCACCAGTGATAAGAGTTGCCTCCACAATGCTTAATTTGGGAAGAGGGGCACAAACCACAAACAGTGAGTGCTTACCAACAGTGAGTGCTTACCTGGGACACACATGTTTGCAAAGCAAGCGCACAGATGGGTCTACCTACAATTGCATTGTGTTGCTGATGTAAAGGGACATGGGGGATTTGTAGGCTCAGGCTAAGGTAATTTAGTAATGTATTTGCCTTGTTTGACAGTGGCCCCAAACAAACACTGATGTTTACCTTTATCCACACCACCTCTCCTGGAAGCAATACAGGACATGAAGGAGTCCCAGGGCGATCTGATCCAGTATCTATCACCCAATAGGATGTGGACCTCAACACCAAGTCCAACACCCCGGGAACCCCGGCTGTCCCCCAGCTCCAACTCTCAGACCGTGGGCAGGATTCCAGCACCTCAGAGTCCTCTGAGCGCCCAGGAGCCAGCCAGCCAGATGCCACCTCTCAATGACATGCAGGTGCTAAATGATGGAGGCAGACTGTCGTGTCAACAGCTCCACCTTCCCCAGAAAGTCAACCAGGTATTTTAAAGTTCTGCGGTACTGCCAGTCTGATCTATCAGGACCTAGTTGCAGGCGGGGTTGAGCAGGAGTGCCTCATTACCAATTTTGAGGTGCTGATTGCCCAATTGGATCGCCAGAACAACAACACTGGGAGAATGCGGGCCCTCCTAGAGGCCAGACAGGCACCAACCCGGGAGGACCAGGCAACCAGGTAATCAGTCAGGGCTGCTTTTGTTTTGATCTTTTGGCCTGGGGCCCAACTAGCTCCCAAAATATATGACACTAAAAACCAATTTGTTTTCTATGTTTCTTTAGTCACAACAAAACAAAAACAAAGGGGGGTACAGCAGCTGACTGGTCAGCATTGGGTGGCAGAATATAGACGCCCAGGCACCTCCGGGTCTGCAGCAGGGGCTTCCTGGTCCAGATAAGCAGGCAAATTTGTGGAGGGTAATGTAGGCAAAGACGATCTTGACCACCTTGTTTGGCTTGTATTGGAGTGTGGCACCAGTATGGTCCAGGCAGCGAATCCGGCTCTATAATAGCGCGAAAGCCCGCTTGACCACAGCACAGATACGGTGGTGGGTACAGTTATTGGTCTCCTTGCGTCTAGGGATGAAAAAAGGCGTCAGCAACCAGGACAACAGAGGTTATCCTCAATCACTTAAAAGGCCCTAAAATAACATGGCTAGCCCACAGAGAGAGAGAGAGCAACTAGGAAGGGGAACCACAAGGGCAAATGGGCACAAATGAGGATCCAAAAGGGAAGCTGATGAGATAGGGGCCCACAGCTGCAAGGAGGTCAAGAAGGACATGAACATACAATTACATAATTACAACCCTAATACACACACTTTTCTGAAGCCAGCTGCCACTCAGATCGCCAGTCCCAAACCGTGAATAGAGACTGGAGCTCCACAAGATAAAGGCTTTATGGGTGGAGCCTGGGAAGCCTGGGAAGCTGGATCAGAACCCACCACGCACTGTACATTCAGCATACAGACACAGGTTAATACACTAGCAACATTACAGTAGCAGTCATAGAGCAAGCAGATAAATGGGCAACTTGCACACAGGGATCAGTGTGCCCAGTGAGCAACAAGGCTTAGCTATTTTAAGGAGCAGAACAAAGGATAGGCTGCCATGCTGTCAGGAAAACAGATGTATTTCTCCTACAGGGCAACCATGCCATCAACGAATTTAGTCAGGGCACCGCTCAGCGAAAGGTTAGGACATGCCACCTGACAGTGACAATTCATTAAAAGTTGAAGGCAGTCAACCAATCTGGCCATACCATCAACTGCATGTGCTTTTCTTGTGGCGGAGGCCAACCATGGCCGCACCTCTGAGTAACGCTTCACAAAAGATAGGCGGTTCATTCGGGTCAATTCAAACACATGTTCCAGGTGATGGTGGGTATGCCTAAGCTCCGGAAGGTACAAGGTGAGCATCCCACGGCATTGCAGATACTCTTCCAGGAGCTCATCCAGGGGCTCCATCACACACGTCCGCCAGCAATTCTGTAAGCAAATAAGGGTGTAACTTTGGACCAATAACTTCTGGCTTTTAACGCCCATCAAAGGCCAAATCAGGGCTCAGAATAATGCACAAGCGCAGGCTAAATCCATAAAGTTATGAAAGCAAGAACGTATAAACTTGGTTAAATGTAAAAAACAAATATGGTATTTAATTAGCATGCAAACCACTGCCTGCCAACTCCCGGACATCTCGCTCCCTCGCAACCATCTTGCTACACCCAGGAGTATGCTCCCAGACATCTCGCTCCCATGCATGTATCCCACAGTCCTCCTGGGCGCTGCCTTTGACCCTCGGTTGGCTTTTCCTACACCGGGGGGTGCATGCGGTGAGCAGGGGTGGACTGCTGATGTCACCAGCCAGTAGTCTGCAGCTTGCTATTCATTCATGAAGTGGTGAATTCCGCCAATCCATGAACCCGGAAGCAGTTTGCAGAAGCAGTTGGCTGTGTGGCTGCAAGAACATCCGGACCTGTGCCAGAAAGATTAAGTCCTCTAGGCTTGTATTCTAAGTATACAGCACGTCCTGTTCCAGAAGATATTCCTTACACTTGGGATATACTCCTGTAGGACTATTCCCACCCGTTTCCTTCTACTGCCTCCCAGCTCAGGCTGCTCTGGTTCGGGTGAATGTAGGCAGCACCGCTGTCAGGTGCTAAGGAGCGCTGCTCCAACCGCAGTCCCCCACCAAAGGGTAGGCGGTATAGGCCCATGGTGAGCCTTATGGGATACTCCTCCTCGCCCCCTGTCCCCACAGTTGGCTCCCTTTAGGCTGGCCATTGCTTCCCCCTTGCTCTCCCTTGTAGTTCTGGGGGGGGGGGGGGGGGGTGTGCATGTCTTTGCTATATATATATTGTGTGTTATGTTTGATCCCTGTTGAATTGATTGCACTGGTTTCTTTCGCCGCCGCCGCCGCACATTTGTACTGCGCTCCGCGGTCGGCGGCGACATCGCCTCAGGCGCTGCTGCGCCCTCATTGGCTTGTCTTGTCAGGTGGGTGCGTTTTCGAGCTCTTCGGGGGGGGGCGGCGTTTTGCATCACTGTCTCCGCGGCCCGCCCCTCGAGGTATATGCGGGCACCATTTTAATTCTCTGCTGCGTGTGCCTGACGTTTCACTATCGCGGTCCGTAAGTGCTCCTGTGGGCTAATTTTTTTATGTACATATCTGTATTGCATATCGCTTATGGGATCTTTTGCTTATGTCTTGCAGGAGGGTCAAACTTTGTGGTTTCTCCCAGTCCTATCCCCTCTATTTAGTGTTAACTCTTATTGGAGGGCTATTACATACCATTACTCACACTTCCCTAGCGGGTTATTGGGGCAACCCGGGTTGCTTTTACTAGCGTCAATCCCTATTGGCCTGTTGTGCTGTGATAATTACCATATGGAGGCTTCTCAGGATAATGTGCTCGGGGTTCCTTCGGGACAAGCCCGGCTGTGTGTGGCTTGTGGGGTAACCCCTATAAGTGATGATGTTAGGGTGTGTGTACCCTGGGCCCAGCAGGTAATTGCCCTGCAGTCTGGTTTACCTGTGGCTGGGCCTAGTGCTGCGCCCCCTCTGGCTTCGCCTACCCCCCCAGGCTTACACCTGACTCCCAGTGAGGTGCATACCAGTGGGGAGTCTCAATCTGATTTGGCTACCAGGGTAGCCAGCATTGAAAGGCATATTGCTGGTTCTGGTCCGCGTAAGGCTCCTGCTAAGCAGCGGCATCTGGCACTCGGTGTTACTCTCTTTCCTATGGAAGCTGAGGAGTTTTTTGATGTTACTGGTTATACCCCCCTGGAAGAAGGGAAATTATTCTCTGATTCAGAATCATCTGCGGCAGCAGGGGGAGCTGTTTCATACTGTTTAGCCACGTTTGGAGTTTCCTGAACAAACTCACTTTAATAATCTGATTCTCAAGGAGTGGGAACAGCCTAGCCGGCTTCCCGGGGTACCAAAGAGTTGGGATAAGAGGTATCCCTTCCCTGCTGAAATGGTTAAACGTTGGTCATGTCCTCCAGAGGTGGATGCAACAGTTCTGGGGTTGTCTAACACATTCGTCATGCATTCCCCTGACACTACTACATTGAGAGATGGGGAAGACAGGCGCATGGATCAGCTGGCTAGCCATGCATTTGCCTGTGTTGGGACCGCGCTCCGTCCGGTCTGTGTCTCTGCTATCATGGCTGTTGCTATTAAAAGCCTGCTCAGGGGTCTCTTAGATGGGGCCCCTGATGATTCTGGTAGTGAAGAGTATAGAGCTGTTTTGCATTGTGAGGAATTTGTTGCATATGTTCTCTCTGCCTTGGATACCATTAGAATGTGTGGCAGGGCTTCTGCCTTGTTGGTGGCTATACGCCGTTCGGTCTGGCTGCGCCAGTGGGCAGCTGACAATGCTGCCAAAAAGGCCCTCACTGGTTTTCCCTTCAAGGGGCTGCGTCTCTTTGGGGAACGTTTGGACTTGTTTGCTAAGGGTGGCAAATTACCTCAGCGTAGAAGGCAGCCCCGGTCCTTTCGGGGTTCAGGTGCCTTTTCTCCTTCCTTCAGGGGCTCCAGAATTGGACGGGAGCTTCCTTTGCTGGAGCCCGTGGAGATTTTTGGGGCAGGGGCCGAGGACGTGGCCGCCCTGGCCCCCCCTGGGGTCCCAAGACTAAGTCCTCCCCCAAGCCCCCTCAGGCATGACGGGGCGCCCTCACCCATCCGGGTGGGGGGACGGCTTCGGCTCTAGGCTCCCGTCTGGAGGCGTCATGTCTCAGACCGGTGGATTCAGGAGGTAGTTTCCTCTAGTTACAAGATAGAGTTTGCAGCCTGGCCACCCTCAAGATTCATCAAATCTCGTGTAGCTCGAAACCCCTTGTCAGCTCAGTGTCTCTCCCTGGCTGTCCAAAGCCTTCTAGCCCTAGATGTCATCTGCCGGGTGCCCTTGAAGGAAATGGGCAAAGACTATTATTCCAATCTTTTCATTGTGCCCAAAAAGGATGGGTCCTTAAGACCTATCCTGGATTTAAAGCTTCTCAACAAGTTTGTCAGATTCAGACACTTTCGCATGGAGACTCTGTGCTCAGCTGTGACTTTCCTACACCCAGGGGACTTCATGACCTCCGTAAACATCAAGGATACTTACCTTCCCGTCCCTATCTTTCCAGGTCATCAGAGGTTCCTCAGGTTCGCTCTGGAGGATAAGCACTACCAATTTGTGGCCTTGCCCTTCGGCCTTACCTCGGTGCTGGCAGGAGTGATGGCCCTGCTGAGGTCTCAGGGCATTCGCATTCTTCCCTACCTGGACAACATGCTTATTGCTTCTCAGTCCTTCCATCAGGCAGAGCTGGACACTCAGAGGGTGGTGTCCACACTGGAATCATTCGGCTGGGTGATCAATCACCCCAAATCTTCCCTGTCTCCTTCCATGGTGAAATCCTTTCTGGGCATGATTCTGGATTCAGCTCAGGTCAAGATCTTTCTTCCTCAGCAGAAGGTGGAGGTCCTTCAAGAGAAAGTTCAGTTCCTGCTGTCTTGTCCCCATCCATCCATCAGGCAGGGATTGCAGCTGGTGGGCCTGATGGTGTCCTGCTTCGAGGCAGTTCCATATGCTCAGTTTCACATGAGGCTTCTTCAGCTTCACCTCTTGTCAGTATGGGATCGGGACCCTGTGTCCCTGGATCAAGTGTTTGTCTTGTCCCCTCAGGTCAGGTGGTCTCTGTCATGGTGGCTGGACTCCAGGACCCTGCTGGGGGACAGATCCTTTCTGGCCCCCTGCTGGGAGACTGTCACCACGGATGCCAGTCTGACAGGTTGGGGGGGATTCTGGAAGTCCCTGAAATTCCAAGGTCAGTGGGGCCCTCAGGAGGCCCATGCCCCTATCAACATTCTGGAATGGAGGGCAATCAGGTTGGTTCTCGCACACCTAACCCCTCACCTGAGGGGTCGGGCTGTTCAGGTCCGCTCAGACAACCAGACGGCGGTTGCCTACATCAATCATCAGGGAGGGACTCGGAGCAAGAGAGCCCTCAAGGAAGTGTCCCTGATACTGTCCTGGGCGGAGGAAAATGTTCCCTGCATCTCGGCTGTGTACATCCCGGGGGTGGAGAATCTGGAGGCAGACTCTCTGAGCAGGGGGGCCTCTCGCCTGGGAGAGTGGTCCCTCAGCAGCAGGGTGTTTTGCTCCCTGTGCCCACGCTGGGGTCAGCCGGACGTGGATCTATTTGCGTCTCGTCACAATCACAAGCTTCCAGTCTTTGTCTCTCTGTCCCAGGATCCTCTGGCCTTGGCCACGGATGCCCTGGCAATGTCCTGGACGAGGTTCCAGCTCCTGTATGTGTTTCCCCCGTTTCCACGGCTGGGTAGGGTGCTGCGCAAGATAGTTCAGGAAGGGGTGCCAACCATCCTGGTGGCCCCCTGTTGGCCAAGAAGAGTGTGGTTCGCAGACATAGTGCAGTTGGCAGTAGATCAGTACGCACTGCCACTGGTTCCAGATCTGCTCCCTCAGGGACACCTACGCCATCCCAATTTACAAACGCTGGCTTTGATGACCTGGCTGTTGAAACCTCCATCTTGATGGAAAAAGGGCTGCTTGCCTCGGTGGTGTATACCATGATCAGGGCTAGAAAGAGGTCCTCTTCTTCCATCTATTACAGGGTCTGGCGTACTTACATTGACTGGTGTGAGTCCCACTCGCTTCCCTGTCGTGTGTTTCAAATTCCTAGGATTCTGGAGTTTCTCCAACATGGTTTGGATCTGGGTCTTCAGCTCAGTACTCTGAAAGGCCATGCGTCTGCTTTAGCTATTTTCTTCCAAAGATCCTTTGCCCAGCATTCCCTGGTCAAGACCTTTTTCCAGGGGGTTACTCACGTGCGTCCCCCACGTAAGCCTATGTTACCAGTCTGGGACTTGAACTTAGTCTTGTCTGCCCTGCAGGGGTCTCCCTTTGAGCCCTTGCAAGGGGCCCCTTTGTCCATTCTTACGCTTAAGGTGGTCTTTTTGGTGGCTATCACTTCTGGCGTCTTTCTGAGTTGGCGGCGCTTTCCTTCAAGCCTCCTTATTTTGACACCAGGACAAGGTGGTGTTTCGTTTTAAGCCAGATTTTCTACCTAAGGTTGTTTCTGCCTTTCATCTCAATCAGGACATTGTTTTGCCTTCTCTGAGTCCTAATCCTAGTATCCCTAAGGAAAGGGTTTTGCATTCTTTGGACATAGTCAGAACTCTGAAGTTCTATTTGGTGGCTACTGAATCCTTCAGGAAGACTGATGCTCTTTTTGTATTTCCATCTGGACCTAAGAAAGGCCTGGCTCCGGCTAAGTCCACTATCAGTAAGTGGATACGTCAGGCTGTGATTCAGGCCTACTCTGCTAAGGGGAAGGAACCTCCCTTCCGCCTTACTGCTCATTCTATTCATGCTATTGGTGCCTCTTGGGCTTTTCAGCACCAAACTTCTGTTGAACAAGTTTGCAAGGCCGCTACTTTGCAAAGTTTTACAAGGTTGATGTTAAGGCTTCAGCTGACGCTGCTTTTGGTCGCAAGGTTCTGCAGGCGGCAGTGGTTTAAACTGTCTGCTGTTACTTTTGGGGATCCCACCCTACCTTACGGACACTGCTATTGGATGTCCCAAGTGTAAGGAATATCTTCTGGAACAGGACGTGCTGCATACTTAGAATAATACAATTCTGTGATTACTCACCTGTAGAATTGGTATTATATGTATACAGCACGTCATGTTCCACCCCACCCTTGTTATCATTATCTTTAGGTACCTCTTTATGGTGATTGTTCTTATGTTCAAATTTTCATATAATGGTTATAGTTCTCCCGGTCTCTTGCTAACTGCTTTTCAATACTGGGGATTTTGTGGGAGGTCCCGGGTATATAAGGGGCCGGGAGGAGCCACTTTTCTGTCTCTGCAGTCCAGCGCCATCTACTGGAGTATATCCCAAGTGTAAGGAATATCTTCTGGAACAGGACGTGCTGTATACATGTAATACCAATTCTACAGGTGAGTAATCACAGAATTGTATTTTTTGAATGTTGGTCAAATACCTCTAATACGCATTCCTGCATGTGGAAATACATTTGGGAGAGGCTATGAATCAGGATTAATAAGGGGGATACAAGGGATGCAGATTTTGTAATAAAGATTAGGATACAGAATTCCATTAGAAAGTTTTGAGCCACATACAACCTTAAAGTGGACCTGTCACGATCGCACTCTATCAGCCCAGCCAAGACGCTAGAGAGAGTGTGATGGTGCAAGGGTTAAAGCCACCAGACCCCTGGGTATGCACTACTAGTCCCAGCAAGTCACCAAATTAACCCTTTGATAAACGTGTTTCACCAGAGCTTCCTTCAGAAAGGTGAGCTCACATATTTAGAGATCAAAGACCAGAGATGATCAATTAAACATTTAATCTGATAAAAAGGTATCACAGTGCTAGATGTAATATACAGAAACAAATGACATACAGGTACAAAAATACATAAAAGAGTACAACAAGACAAGTTCAGAAAACAAAAAGAAAGTCCTTACAGTATAATGGCATAGCATTCCTTGTGAGTGAGTCTCCAGCTGTTGCATAGGGTCTTTTGTCCCAGCCTTTTCCACAGGCTTGTGACAGAGGTTTCTGATTTCAGAATGTCCTTAGCATCTAGGTTTTATTAGCTAAATTTAGGAGGGAAAAGCTTCATCCCCCCTCCCATCTGACCCCACCTGGTGAGGGCATTTCTCTTCCAGGTCCCTTATCTCAGTTTGGTTTTTATGGTGGGTCCAGAGACAGCACATCCTGCTGATACAAAGGCTTTTGACTTCAAAGAAGGAAGTACCACAAACAGAACCCCCCATAAAACTGGAATACACAAACCAGGCACAGTCTGAGTGACTCCTCACCCAGGTCTTGGACTATACATTATACACAAATACAATCATAATACACATGCTTATTCTATAATCAGGCCTTGGGCCTGACAGGACCAAAACCCAGGATAGTCAAAAGTTTTGACTAACCTGGGTTTTGATCCTTTCTCCGGGGGCACCCCGATTGGGGGGTGCCCTGCTGTGTGAAACTCACCCAGATCGCTTCAGCAACTCACCTTATACCAGTCCCATGGCGCGTCTAAGAGCAGTGGCTCTGGCGGCCGCATCCTCCGCCTCCCTCTAACAGGGAGCATGCACGCGTCAGTCATTCACAAATGCCTGGTGCGGGCACACGCACTGCTAGAGGGAAGCGGAGGATGCGGCCGTCAGAGCCGCTGCTCTTAGACGCGCTGTGGGTCCGGGATAAGATGAGTTGCCTGCGGCGATCTGGGGGGGGGGGGTCACACAGCGGGGCACCCCAAGGGGTCCACTTTAATGCAGGGTTACTCCATCCTATTCTGACATGGATTTCCATAGGCACAGCCGGGACACAGCATGTCTGTCACAGCACTGATGCCAGTAAGGTGCCTGCCAAAATGGCTTCAGGGTAGATTTTTTGGGGCCCTAGAAAGGCTTACCTAGTAGCCTGAGTTTACCAAGGAACAGAGCAAGCTGGTAAATGGCGGGCCCAAATACCCTGGCAGCACATAAGAAGTCACAGAACTGCTATTAGTGCTGGTGGTCAGGTCCTCTGGGCTCCATACAGGAGTCCTGCATATACTGCCCTCATGGCAGCCCCGATAAAAGATAAAAAAATTTTTTAAGACCATAATACCTCTACAACGGGCATAGTAGATCAGACAAACCCCCCATTACTGTCTCCTTGTTTATCATTAAGTTTCTTCTTTTAAAAAAACATATTCAACCCTTTCACATAGTTTCACATAGTTTAAAGTCTTGAAAATGTCTTTTTCCTCCAGGCTGTACACATTTAGGACCATTTTTGTTGCCCATATTTGGACCCATTCTCTTTAAATCTATTTTGCAACTATAGGGGGGGTGCTTAACCCCATCAGATCATCCCCGTGGACATATAAACACTCCAGCTACAGCAGATGATCATTGAGGTGGAAAATGGAGACACCAGCTGATCATTCTCTGACAAAAAAAAAAACTGGCCCGGCCTCTATACGAGGAAAATATCCTGGCCAGAGATGAGCATTCTTGATTAGAAAAGCCCAAACTGAAACAGAAAAAATACCAGAGCCCCAGCTGCTCACACTCAAGAAGGAGATATGACTCGAGCCTCAGATAATCATCCTCAAGGAGAACAAAATGACCATGGTTACTGAAGCTCATTGTAAAGCTACACCTATACAGTACAGTGAATATAATGAGTCTTATGTCTGAATCCTTGGTGAAATTGGTCCCTTGCTGAGTGCAATGGCACTGTCAGGCCCACTAAAAAGGGGTATTAGCCAGAAGCATTAGCAGTGCAGGATTGAGCAGGTCCAAGGATAGTATCGGCTAATCGGGACTGGGCAGACCTGTAATGACAGGATCAATTGATAGAAGCCAGAACTGATGAGCATAGCCAGCAAAGTTAGCTTAGCAAGTCAAGGGCAGTATCTATGGTGTGGTCAGATGTAGCGAGTGGTTGGCACTCGAAAGTGGCAAAGGTCAGCAACAAGGCATGGGGTTCTTGAGGAAAGGTTGAGAAACACTGGCATAGGGGACAGGGACACACCAGGCATGTTGCAGCACTGGGGGCAACCCTAGGGGAGTAGACAAGGGAAGGGATTATTCCTGTGTAAGATGCAGCGGGTAGGTGCCTGTGGAGACTGGGAAAAGGGGTTGGGGAAGTTTGCTGGAGGCTGGTTAATTCAGCAGTTGGGGAGAAGGTGAGATAAGGGCACAGGTCAGATGCTGAGGAGGGGGAGTTAGGTGTTTATTGGCAGCTAGCAGCTGGGGAGGGGGGTTTAGTGAGGGTTGTGGGTCGGGGCTAGGAAGGGGGTGTAGGTGATAGGTACATGGTGGTAGGTGAGCACCAAAGTAGCTGAGCAGGCCAGTCCAATGCTAAGGGGGACCCTTTAGTGACGGGACCATAGTCAAATGTCCAGTTAGCCCCCATAAGCTGCTCCATAATTAAAGTGCAAAAAGACTCCAGGGTCATTTAAGTGCCCACTGTGTGAACCCCGAAAAATGGCCCGCAATTACTTCCCTATCCAGCACTTCCATGGCACATTCTTAGGCCACGACCATATCCTCGGACTCTCTGCAGCTGAGGCCCCATTCAGGAGCGTACAGCATACTGCAGGGAGACTGAGGATGTGTCCGCACCCTATGCCGGCACTTTTTTGAAAAACACTGCTTTACACTGTGCTAATATGCTGATCAGACGAGAGCCTACGCATGCGCCGTGGTTATGGTGGAAAGGTGAGTTATGTTGGTGATCTGGGAGGTTTCACACAGCAGGCCATCCCAAACCGGGATGCGCTGTAATGCAGACCAAAACCCAGGTAGGTGTAAAACTTGGTTGTTGGTCTACATTAATGCAGAACCCCCAAAGCCCACAGTTAAGTCCTCTTACCTCCACAGCCACTGCCACTTCCAGGCTTGGATAGAATGAAAGATGCAGCACAAGGCTGCTGCAGTGCGTTTTTGTGTTTGTGTGCTTGCTCAGAGAGTCCAGGTCTGGAGCAGGTAGGTGACCTGAACCCCATGGTTGCTGCAGATGGGATGCAGGGCACTGGTATAATCCCCCCCCCCCCCCGTGGCCGCTGCGGTGGTGGTAAATTAGCCCCTCCTCCATAGCTGCTGTGGGCGGGGTCCTCGGTACAACTGCCCCCTATGCCTGATGCAGGTAACAAAGTATGCAGTCGGGGGGAGGTGAGGTGCTATACTTACAGACATCTCAGCTCCCACCCACGCCTCTCTCTTTCCAGCCTCTGCTTGATGACATAAGCTGTCTTGTGACGCTGTGTCATCATGCAGAGGTGTGGAGAGACACCTGTCTGTCATTATAACAGCTTACCTGCCCACCTGCCTCTCACTCCCCCTCGGGAGCCACAGGGGTGGGGATTTTGTTTGGGTGGCACCCCACATCACTATCTGGAGAGAGGGTGGCAGGGGGAGGGGGGTGCACTTTGACACCCCGTAGACCCTGACACCTAGGGGTCGATTCAGAGAAAACTCACAACTTTTTTAGGAGACAAAACTGCTATTCACTTTCATTGTTTACTGGGTGTAAATTTTCACTTGGCTCTGAATTAGCCACAAGGTAGACCATAGGGCCAATTCATGGTTGTGCGCCTGTGACTTTGCATGCACTATTTGGAGTGCCAAATTGCGATCAGGCTTCCTCCTGATTGATAGTCGTCCAAATGGGATGCGTATTGGTTTTTGTGCCAATTTGCGCACGAACTTTCGCTAACGAGCCAATTTGCGGCTGAAATTTTCCACTAGCGCCATTTTGGTGCACTAAACTATCTCCCGCCCTTAATTTATGGTATGTTTAGAGGGCGGAAAATCGCGTGCAAATGTGACGATTTGAAGAGTGAATTTCCTCCAGAAAATAGGTGGAGGAAACTGCCAATTCTAATAGTAAGAGTAAATAGTAAGAGTAACAGCCTTATTTCATTCTGAAAACACATGCCAGCAGCGTCCTGCATATTTATGAACAATAAAAGTATCTGTGTAACCCACACGCCACACCAGGGCCGGCTGACATGTGGAGCGAGCTGTCACGAGTTCTTTAGGATCTTGGGTGGTGATCTTGAGGGATGGTTGGGATATGGGCTGGTGGAGTCACCACACAATGCAAAATGTCTTTCCAAACTTTATTTGAAGCAAACACACTTCCACTTCAGCATCAGCAATAAGCAAAGTACTTCAAACTATTAGCAAACAGGCTCACAGGATCCCGGGGTCACTCTAGGGGCTGGGCTACTGGTACCTTGTGTATTGGTGCTCAGTACACTCCTCTCCGCTCCACCTAGGCCCACACGGATGTCTCTCTGTGGTATCTCTCTGTCTTGCTCTGCACACTATAACTCCTTCTTGTGTAGTAGCTCCTTCTCAAAAGGGTTAATAAGCTCCATTCTGTAATCGGCACACCACAGACTCCTCTGCATGGCTATATCCATGGTTCTCTCTCGGCAATCCATGTTCTCTCTGCTCAATACATCTTCTCTCGACAACAGCTCTGCTAATCTGACTCCAACTAGACAAGACTGACTATTCTAGAATGTGTCAGCTCTTATATAACCTCTGTTGATGATGTCACTCTCCCACAGCAGCCTCTAGTGGTTAACTCCGGCACTGCTGTTATGTATTATGCAGCTAGGCTGTGTTATGCAGGGTTTTCTATGAGGGATTAGGTTACCCCAGTTTTTACCTGGGCCACATCTGCCACAAGTTCTTTTTAAGGATTGTACCCTTTTTTTTGGTTTCTGTTTGAAAATTATACAAAAATTATACAAAGTTGTCAATATCACAAAAATTAAGCTCCAAACAAAATCGTGGATATTGTGCCCCAAAGTTTAGCTAAAAACAATAATAACAATTATAGTTATTATTAAACATTAATATGCAAGCCAAACAGGGGAGGGAGGATTAAAGAGAAAATCTGGCCTAAAACATGGAGCAAAAAAAGTTAAGGGTTATCTGGAATCAGAATATAATATCAGAATAAATAGAGAACTCATGTTCTCCGGAGAATACACTCTGGATGGCAAATAGAGCTTCACAGAAAATGCAGAAGCTGGAGAGGTCAAATTGCCATGGAGAAACAGTGAAACCAGACCTTCACTCTAAATAAGAGTCTATCTTATATGTTTCCCCCACCCCCTAAATACAGATTACCCACATTAAAATCATCCTACCTGCATCTACTGCATTTTCTGAGATTTTAAACATCCAAGATGGTGGCACATGTAGTCTTAGGCTGCCTGCAGACAGGAAATATCTTCTGACTGTGCCGCTCTGCATTCTGAGATTGCTGTCCTTTTCCTGACCCCAGCTCTGCTCTCTCTGTGCAAAGCACAGCTATAACCCCGCCCCCCTCCTCTCCTTAGTATGTGTTGCTTCTGAGGCAAGATGGCGACGTCCTGAGCAGAGTTGCAGCCCAGTGGGGAAGGGGTGACTAAAAACTTAAAATATATTAATTTTAGATGCTGGGAAATAGTTTTTTAAGGGCTTGGGCTTTTCGTGAAATTATGCTGAATTTCCAGTTGAAAGAAAGGGGAGAAACATAGGGGACCATTGGGAGCAGTTAAGCGCTTAGCCATCCAATTAAGCATCCCATGCGCTTGCTATTTGGTGCGATTCGCACGTGCGCCCGGAATGCTCGCACAGCCATGTATCATGCACTTAGGCATCTTTTGCACTCGGCCTGAGTGTTTTTGCGCACCAACCATGAATCGACCCTATTGAACATTACTAACAATTTTCATACCTAAAAAAAGGAGTGAGAATTCTTTCCTGGCTCTGAATTGACCCTCAAACAGCTCTGCTACTAATAATAATCCTTGAATAGTATAGGGTGGGATTTTTGATCTTGTGGATTTGGGACTTAAAGAGTACTACAGTGATGAATACACGATGATGTAATAGAGCCGTTATACATGAATCACCTGACAACTTCAAAAGCATGTTCATGTGACTTGCACTGGTTTGCTTCAATAGCAGCAGATCAAGGGAATTGCCGGGGGATGCTTAGAATATACATTTGGTAAATTTCCCATGAGCCTAAAAAACTTTACATAACAACATTTTCTGCTATTCCAGATATCTTCAAATTAGTATTAAAATCAGTAAAACATACTGTTAAATATTGCTATAGCAATAAATCAATAAAAGTAATGCGCTTGCAGAATAAGTATTGGTCAGCTTCAGTACTCCCAGTAGTATTTTTTGGTCAAGTTAGACCATACAGCAGTGCTTGGCTGCAGGGCTGGCATCAGTACCCGGCAAGGTGGGGCAGCTGCCGCGGGCCCCCTGCCTCCAGGGGGGCCCACTGACAGGGCTGGCCTTTGGGGTGTGCGCTAGTGCTTGTGACCGAGGTGGCGGTGGAACTTCTTTTCCCCACCGGGCGGGGACAACACTATGCAGCAATAAGGTTCCGCTGCTGCCTGTGCTGTCCCCACCAGGGAGACAGGAAGGGACCTCCACACCACGTGGCAGGCGCCCCGGTGGGCTGTGGGCGATCAAACAACAGGCAGTAGGCAACAAAAAGGAGCCTGGGAGTGCGCGACAGGGGGGTTTGGGAAGTCCCTCAGTGATGTGAGGCCACTCTTCACCACAAAGGGGCCCACTGAGACCATGCCGCCCAAGGGCCCACATAAATCTGGAGCCGGCCCTGCTTGGCTGGCAAGTAATTTGACTACCAAGCCAGGAGCTGGCCTCCCTTCTGTTACTCCTAAGTGGGCTTAGTAATGTTATGGGTATTCAGAAGTAAGGAGATAAATGGAGGGGGAGAAAGAGCAGCAAACGGTATTGAAGAAGCAGCAGTATGGCCATGTGGTCAGCAATGCAGCAGCGCTGATAGGCTCGCGCACTGGCCACGCTGATTGGCTGCAGAAGAGGCACGGAAGTGGTGAGTCTCTGGGTGTTTCCTTTTTTCATGGCAGCGATGCGCAGTGGGTAGCCCAAGTCCTGCTGCCCCGCTGCTAACTAGTAATGCAGAAGTATAGTAATTGTTTTTTGGACCAATCAACTCCTGTTTGCAAGGAGGCAAGGCAATTCTCTTAAACTGTCTACACTATTCTTTATCCTATGGGGGGAACCTAGTGGCCTCCTGAAACCTATAGCCCAATCTAAAACACCCCACCCAGGGTATCAGAGGGCATCCACCCATTCTCTATCCCAAGGGGGGCATCCAGAACATTGGACCCCCTCCAGACATAACCCCCCCAAACACCCGTATATATTACCTTTCCCTCAGTCTCTCGCTGGAAATCCAGTGCAGCGATTAGACAGCACTTTCTGGCGGCCAAAACAACGGAGCCCCTCGGTACCCATGTTGGTCCCGGGCAGCCAATTACTGTGCTGGATTCCGGCTGGGGACTGTTCATGGGGTTATGTGTGGGGGTCTCCGGTGTTCTTAATGCCCCCCCTGTCTGTCATAGAGCAGCAGAGACCAACACCCACACCACAGTTCCTGGTTTCCCAACAGCTTTGTACATGGCAGAGGTCCCCTTTAAGGCAGCGATATTCTTTTTGTTTGTCCCTGAATTACGCTGTAAAATCAGAACAAATCAGTTTCTTAAAACAACACATAACTTAATCCCAGAAACAGGTGTCAGCTGACTCAGATTGTCCGCTGGGCCTCGTTCCAGGGAAATTTAAATAGTTCCCCATATCAGTGGGTGGATAATTTCTTCCAAACGTTCAAATTAAACTGCATTTCACAAGAAGAATAATAATGTTGTTATCTGGGGCATTTATGGGAAAACTTTAGAAAAGGTCGCAGCCCTGACCCTTGCCATTGTTATGCCTGAATCATTAGCTCTAATAGTCATTTTAGTATATTAAAATGGTTTTGTTGGGATAACCGTAGTGGAGCAAAAGGTAAACAAATGTAAAAGAAGGCGCTATGACCGCGATCAGCCCCAGCAGATACAGAAGATTAGATCATAAAGTCGGTTAAAAACGAATGGCCTGGAATGATAGTGGTTGGACACAATCATCTAATTTTTATTATAACAATGTAGTTTTTAGCCATAGAAAGTAATGCACAGGATAATTCAGCAAAAATAGTATATACTCAACAGTATATCATGTTACAGAAGGAGGTAGATGTAGAAAATAATAATTCTGAATTACTTCAGACAGAGACTTAAATAGAAGCGGCCACCAAGTTCATGTGTAAATTGTTATAAAAACGTGATGCATTTCGCCCAAAAATTAAATATTGGGCTTCTTCAGGGAATAGTAATCAGAGGTGGATGCGACTGTCAGGGCCGGATTATGAGGGGGGCGCAAGGGGTGCACACCCCCGGTCCTCCACCACTTGCCCTGCAAAGGTTGCCTCCACCAACCTTTGGGTTATGGTCTGGTCCAGGAGGCTTTGCAGTCTTTGGTCTGACCGTCAGCGGGATCAGCAACAAAGCTATCAGCGGCAGTGGGCCCCCTGCATCTGGGCAAGCCTTTTTTTGTTTTTGCAACCCTGCAGCCAAAGCCATCACAGGGCAAGAAGGAGAGTCTAGAGAAGCAAAGCCGCCATCAGCAACACTACAGGGATGGGTGTGTGCAGAGCTGTCAATCGGCGGCCGCTCACTGCACATAAGCCACAAAGCACAGTCGCTGGCAGCTCAATGCAGGGAACTGTCTTCTGATGGACCAGCTGGGTGACTACACTATCCCCCCCCCCCCCCATCCAGAATGGCAAAGCAGGAGAACCCGAGCAGCACAAGGGTGGCACAAGGGACTCGATCTGACGTTCCAGTAAGTGAACTAATAAAAAAGGAAAAAAAAAACTGTATCTGGGGCCTCCACCATATTTTGTGCCCAGGGGCCTCCACCACATATAATTTGACCCTGGTCATGGTCAAATATGTGTATAAAGCAAATACATTTATAGGTAAGGTATGTAACAAAAATATACCCAGTCTAAGATCATTTAAGGCCTGGGGCGCATACCTGCTGTCTGTAGCATATGGAGTACCAATTAAATATTCTCCTTTGACTATTGGGAGTACCTAGTCAAGGGGCAATATTGTGATTGGTAAATGACATCTTAAGGGAAAAAAGGGGGAGGGAGGTTGATATCAGTCCAGGCCATTCGTTTTTAACCAACTTTATGATCATTTTAGACTTTATCAATGATACTGGCTATAGATGGGGAAACTGTGTCCGGCCAGTATAACTGATTTCTATTGCATTTAAAAAAAATTGCAGGTAAAATCTGAAACATGTTTTAAGATTATAAGTGGTTCCTGACAGCAGCTAAGGGAAGTGGTTAACTTCTCTCAGTGGGCGCTGCAGTTCCTAGTGGGCGGGGCTTCCTGGGAATGTGCCTGTGATTGACTGTTAGGAATAGCAAATTGGCACATGCTTAGTGAGAGTCTCTATCTGGGGATCTCAGAAAGTGAGCTGCTTGAGCAGACACCCACAATGCAGAAAGCATGCATGCACAATCACTTGCCAATGTGTGCTCACCACCAGGTATATATTTTTCAGGCTGACTCAAAGGGGCTCACTATGGGAGCTTGTATGAGCAGGTTCCTACCTTGCAGAAAGCACACATGTGCAATTGCTCACCAATGTGTGCAAGCAATCATTCTCCAATACAAGTGAGCATTATAGGCTTGATTCTACACTCTCCAAGTCTGATTTAAATGCAAACTTACATCAACTCTCATGTGGAAAATATCCAGGTGGGGGGGGGGGGGGTGATTCAGAGAACCACCAGAATATTTCCTGTATGTGTGAGATTTTGCATGCGAGTATAAACTCACTTTGATTGTAAAAAAAAAATGTATTCCCCCTCCCTGAGGGAGCCAGCCTAGGCACCAGGCATAAGGCTGGTAACCCAGGGTTCAAGAGCCAGAATGACCGCCCCCCTGGCCCTTATGATTCACTAGCCCCTATGCCCTTCAGTATGGGTCCAATGCTTATCCAGGTGTACAGGAGGCACCCTGAAAACAACATCAGGTCCATACCAATGGTCACCAGACTCTTCTGCACCCCCAGTGCCCCTTAAAGTGGACCATAACCCACTAAACTTGTGAAATACATTTGGCCCCTGCCTATATCCCCTTCTTAGGGTGTAGAATTAGAAATGGATATTTTCGCTCTTTGAATCATCCTGGATTACTTTTTTTGCTGTCCCTCTTTGTAAGATGGTAATCATTGCTTAGGTGTGGTAATGACATCATTGCCACACACAACAGTGGCAGTGAATGGAGGAGGCGGAGCTTTACTGTTAAAACAGGCTAAATACGTGAAAATTTACAAAGGGTACTCTTCATGGGGATGCCAGTTCAAAATGTGGGTTTTGCTCCACTTTAACCGGGTGTGGATAACCCCATTGGCATCTGGAAGAGACAAAAGATTTTCACTGCTCGGGTCTGTTCCTCTGTGAGGCATCCTGATTTGGGATAGAAGAGTATAAAAGGCTTCTACACATTCCCTCCTTGAGTTTAGAAGCCAGAATTGCTGGGCAGTCTCATTCCCTCCACCCTGGGTCCTGCCCTTTCAGCTTTAATCTTGCTGCATGTGTATGGTGTTTAGAGATGAGCTAACTTTTGAAAAATTCGTTTCGACCCGAATTTATTCACGACGAATCGCTATTAAAAATGGCTATTTCTGAGCTTCCTAGAGCCTCAATAGGGTTGTAAACCATTCTGCCTTGCTGTAACACGCATAGGATGCGTGCTGGGTTAGTGAAATAATACTGTAAATAATTAGGACATGCAGATCAGAGGCATAGCTATTAGAATCGCAGAGCGCCACAATTACAGAGAGTTGAGGTGGCATCACTATGAGGGGCCCCTATATTGCCTGATAAACACACCCTGGAGCTGGCAGCAGCAGGAGCCCAAATATTGGCTGAAACACATCCTGGAGTTGGCAGCAGGAGCCCAAAAATTGGCTGAATGACACCCTGGAGTTGCAAGCAGCAGCAGCAGGAACCCAAACATAGCTTGAAAGAGACACTGGAGTTGGCAGCAGGAGCCCAAAAATTGGATGAATCACACCCTGGAGTTGCAAGCAGCAGCAGGAGCCCAAAGATTACTTTAAAGAGACACTGGAGTTGGCAGCAGGAGCCCAAAATATGGATGAATCACACCCTGGAGTGGCAAGCAGCAGCAGCAGCAGCCCAAACATAGCTTGAAAGAGACACTGGAGTTGGCAGCAGGAGCCCAGAAATTGGATGAATCACACCCTGGAGTTGCAAGCAGGAGCCCAACATTGGCTGAAAGAGACACTGGAGTTGGCTTCAGGAGCCCAAAAATTGGATGAATCACACCCTGGAGTTGCAAGCAGCAGCAGCCCAAACATAGCTTGAGAGACACACTGGAGTTGGCTTCAGGAGGCCAAAAATTGACTGACACACCCTGGAGTTGGCAGCAGCAGCAGCAGGAACCTAGAAATTGGCTGGAAGGCACCCTGAAGTTGGCAGCAGCAGGAGCACATACATTAGCTGGAAGGCACACCCTGGAGTTGGCAGCAGCATAAGCAGGAGCCCAAACATTGCTTGAAAGACACCCTGGAGTTGGCAGCAGCAGCAGGAGGCCAAAAATTGGCTGAGAGAGACACTGGAGTTGGCAGCAGGAGCCCAAAAATTGGATGAATCACACCCTGGAGTTGCAAGCAGCAGCAGGAGCCCGAACATTACTTTAAAGAGACACTGGAGTTGGCTTCAGGAGCCCAAAAATTGGATGAATCACACCGTGGAGTTGCAAGCAGCAGCAGCAGGAGCCCAAATTTTGCTTTAAAGAGACACTGGAGTTGGCAGCAGGAGCCCAAAAATTGGCTGAATCACACCCTGGAGTTGCAAGCAGCAGCAGCAGGAGCCCAAACATTGCTTTAAAGAGACACTGGAGTTGGCAGCAGCAGGAGCCCAAAAATTGACTGACACACCCTGGAGTTGGCAGCAGCAGCAGGAACCTAGAAATTGGCTGGAAGGCACCCTGAAGTTGGCAGCAGCAGGAGCACATACATTAGCTGGAAGGCACACCCTGGAGTTGGCAGCAGCATAAGCAGGAGCCCAAACATTGCTTGAAAGACACCCTGGAGTTGGCAG
Organism: Gastrophryne carolinensis; assembly: GCA_027917425.1. Classification (NCBI taxonomy): domain Eukaryota; kingdom Metazoa; phylum Chordata; class Amphibia; order Anura; family Microhylidae; genus Gastrophryne; species Gastrophryne carolinensis. The sequence continues at coordinate 56,283,668 of CM051244.1, forward strand.
CAGCACCAGCAGGAGGCCAAAAAATGGCTGAAAGAGACACTGGAGTTGGCAGCTGGAGCCCAAAAATTGGATGAATCACACCCTGGAGTTGCAAGCAGCAGCAGCAGGAGCCCAAACATTGGCTGAAAGAGACACTGGAGTTGGCAGCAGCAGCAGCAGGAGCAGCCCAAACATAGCTTGAAAGAGACACTGGAGTTGGCTTCAGGAGCCCAAAAATTGGATGAATCACACCCTGGAGTTGCAAGCAGCAGCAGCAGGAGCCCAAACATTGCTTTAAAGAGACACTGGAGTTGGCAGCAGGAGCCCAAAAATTGGCTGAATCACACCCTGGAGTTGCAAGCAGCAGGAGCCCAAACATTGCTTTAAAGAGACACTGGAGTTGGCAGCAGCAGGAGCCCAAAAATTGACTGACACACCCTGGAGTTGGCAGCAGCAGCAGGAACCTAGAAATTGGCTGGAAGGCACCCTGAAGTTGGCAGCAGCAGGAGCACATACATTAGCTGGAAGGCACACCCTGGAGTTGGCAGCAGCATAAGCAGGAGCCCAAACATTGCTTGAAAGACACCCTGGAGTTGGCAGCAGCACCAGCAGGAGGCCAAAAAATGGCTGAGAGAGACATGGAGTTGGCAGCTGGAGCCCAAAAATTGGATGAATCACACCCTGGAGTTGCAAGCAGCAGCAGCAGGAGCCCGAACATTGGCTGAAAGAGACACTGGAGTTGGCAGCAGCAGCAGCAGCAGCAGGAGCCCAAACATTGCTTGAAAGACACACTGGAGTTGGCAGCAGGAGCAGCAGGAGCCCAAACATTGATTGAAAGACACACTGGAGTTGGCAGCAGCAGCAGCAGGAGCCCAAAATTGCCAGAAAGACACACCCTGGAGTTGGCAGCAGCATTAAGAGAACATATACAGATTTTCGGCACAGATATCTTATCCGAAGAATATTAATAAAAAGTAAGAGTAAAGCAATTTCTCAACAACTACTTGTGGTCTGATGCAGAGGAATGTCTGTAACTGGAGAGCAGCGCCTTAAATCTGTTTTGCATGATCCATATTTCTTTAGTGTTGGTCTGGCCCCATGATCAATCTACTCTAAGGCATCAGGCATTGGTGGGTGGAAATCTTGGCTGATCCATGCCCGATTCATTTCCACGCAGGCCAGTCTCTGAAAAAAAAACATTTTTGAAGCATACTGGAGCACATTGAATTGCTCTCATCAGAGCATCACTTACGCACATCTAAGAGTGTTAAAGTCTTCAGGGCCTAGTTACTACTTAGTGAAAGACCATAGATAGTTACACACCTGCTGCTCTTTTCGACAAATCCTGTTTTAAGTGTAGTGTAGCGTTTTGTCCTCCCCTCATATACGCACTAAGTATGTCAGGCAGAGAAGTGGCAGGATGGGCACAGAAAAGTTGAAAAGGCCTAAATTCATCAAGCAGAGGTTGCAGCAGACTAGGGGTGAGTGGCAGCAGGAGTCTCAGTGAGAGGACTGATCTCCCGGGATCAGCTAGTGGTCGTGTCTTGACCAGCAACCCATCTGCCATCATCCATTGGTTAATACGATCATCCACTTCATCACAAGTGACATCTGACACCCCCAGTCAACTGTCGGTTATGTCTTCTACTTAGGGTTCAGCTCCACTATTCAGTGAGGACGATCTGATAATCAGAAAAATCAGCAGCTACTGCCCAGCCAAGAAGTGGAGGAGCCGCTTCTTCCACTTGGCGGGCAAGTAGTGATGAGGAGAGTGGCGTGGGAGGTAGTGTTGCAAGCGTTTTGGCTTCTTAAGCAGACACTGTTGAGGAACCTGAGGAGGACATTAGTGAGTTTTGAGGGCACTTTTAAAGGCTTGGAGTGATGGAGAGTGACAGATTTAGCGGCCAGCATGGTGGCAGAAGGGGAAAGTATGGAGGCAAATGTGCTCGGGGTAGACCACTTGCGCGGCAGGCTATCTTCCCAGGAGGTAGTGGAAGAGGGTCCCTGGAGTTGGCGGCAGCAGCAGCGAATTAGTGTGGACTGTTGGTAGGAATAATCAGCTACAAGGCCATGTGGCAGTTTTTCATCAAGCATCCGCAGGAGGTTAACATGGCTATATGAAAGATGTGTAGGCAGAAGGTGAAATGTGGCCAGGGTCCCAATGTTGGACCCACAGCCCTGCGTCAACATTTGCAGCGTCACCATAAAGCGGCCTGGGAGAGTTGGCTCCAAAGTGGTGGTCCAGCCTGCTGCACGCCGCTCTCTGTTCCAGCCAGCCAAGGCTCCACCACCTCTTGTGTGTCATACCCATCCTCTGTCGCTCCAGATGCTCCTCCTCCTCTTAATCCGAGTCAGTCATTCCGCCAGCAATCCATTGGCCAAGCCATGTCCAAGAGACAACAGTATGTGCCCACTCATCCAACGTGCAGAAGCTAAATGTGCTCCTGTATAAGTTGCTGGTGCTGCAGTCCCTACCTTTTGAGTTGGTGGACCTTTCAGAGAACTGATGGCTTGTGCCGAGCCGAGGTGGAGAGTCCCATGCTGTCATTTCTTTGCGAAGAAGGCAGTACCAGCCCTGTACAATTTTTTTGAACAGAAGGTGGGCCAGTGCCTACGTCTGGAGCTGTAACTACGGTCAGGGACAATACATATCCTTTAAGGCCCACTGGGTGATTGTGGTTCCTGCACAACCACAACAGCAACTTGGACAGGTCCCTCCGCTGTGGCCTCCACGCTCCTAGGCCTTTGTGCCTGTGACAGTGCACTTGCACTTAGCAATGGTGTCACAGAAAAAAGTGGCTAATTGTCAATTACATATTAATAGTTAACATTTATCTTATTTGAACATATTTATAATAATAACATATAATATATAACATAGCAACAATAACATCTAACATGATAACAGTAACATATATTTATTATTTTTTTATTTTTTTCCATTGTCTTTTTTTTTATATTTTGTGAATTTTTGTACACATTTTTTTTTTATTTTGTATATTTTATTTGTATTTTGTTTTTTCTAAATATTTTTTTTTATTTATTTTTCCCCAGTGCCCTTCCAGCCTACCATGTGTGCAGGACACAGCGGTTTCACGCTGTTCTTCACATGGTTTGCCTTGAGCCACAGAGCCACACATGGGAGGAACTGCTAAAAATGAGAACTCAATAAATTAACTCATGGCTTACTACACGAAAACTGCAAATGGGACCCATGGTGACTGACACTGGGAAGAACATCTTGTCTGCGCTGCGACAAGGAAGCCTGAGCCATGCGTCCTGCCATGGCACACATGTTCAATCTAGTTGTCAAGCGTTTTCTGAAGTCTTCCCCCCATCTGCAAGACATCCTAACAATGGGAAGGAAACTTTGCATGCACTTCAGCCACTCCTACTCCGCCAAGCACACCCTTCTTGAGCGTCAGCGTCAGAACGGTATCCCCCAACATAGTCTGATTTGAGATGTTTCCACCCGTTGGAATTCCACCCTCCATATGCTGGATCGACTATAGGAACAGAGAAAAGCTATCACGGATTTCTTGATGATCCAAACGGATAGGGGGACTCCCCTGTGTATCTTCAATGTAGACCAGTGGCAGCTCCTACGTGACACCTGCCGTTTGCTCAGGCCCTTTGAGGAAGCCACTTTATTAGTCAGTCGCCAGGACTATGAGATGAATGATGAGATTCCACTGCTTCATGTACTACAACACATGTTGAAAACCATGGCTGGTCAGGGCACTAGAGACATGGCGCATACATTTCACAGCCACATGAAGCCTGTGAGGGCTGAAGTGGAGGAGGAGGGGGGGTGGGGCACAGCGAAGCACAGTTTAGGTTTGACAAAATGACCATTTTATCTAGTCATCTGACAGGAGAGGAGGAGCAGGAGCAGCCAGAGGAGCTAGAGGTTTGTGAGGAAGGCGAGACAGAGGACCCGGACACACCGTGGCAGTTTGCAGTGGAGATGAAGACAGGTAGTCCCTCCGAGTCACTTGCACAAATGGCACGATGCATGCTCACGTGCTTGCGTAGTGACCACAGAATTGTCTCCATTTGTCAGCGGGATGACTTCTGTCTCTCCACCTTATTGGACCCTCGCTTCTGGCACAAAATGGGGGCATTTTTTACACCCACTGAGAGGGAGGACAAACTGACCTACTACAGAGACATCCTACGTAGTCAGTTGGCCGGTGTCTACCTGCGCCATGGTCCATACTCGGGGGGACCTCTGCGCTCACCTTCCACTGCCATGGCTGCCGGGGGGGGGGTGGCAGCAGCAGCTCCATCAGCAGCAGCCTCAGTCTTCAGTCGCTAATGAGTAGCTTTCTACACCCGCATAGTGAGTCTACTCATAAGCAGCAGGAAGACCTGGAGCAGGACCTGAACCAGCAGGTCATGTCATATCTTGACATGACCATGCAAACACACCTTGAGGATCCGCTGGACTTCTGGGAAGCCAAACTTGACTTGTGGCCGAACCTGCAGATTTTGCCCTGGAAAAGCTGTCCTGCCCGGCCAGTAGTTGATTTAGATGGCAACTGGGCTGCTCTATATTATGCTGCAAAATGGCAAATTTACCTCACTATATAAGCTATTGCCCCTCAGATTTACACAGGGCCTGCTCTATATAATGCTGCAAAATGGCAAATTTACCTCACAGTATAAGCTATTGCCCCTCAGATTGACACAGGAGCTGCTCTATATAATGCTACAAACCAAGAGCGGATTTAACTCACACAATACAACCTATTTCTTAGGTTTATATAGGGACTGCTCTATGTAATGGTGCAAAACCATGAATTTACCTACAATATAAACTATTGCGGCTCCATATAATGGTGCAAAACTGAATTTATCTCACAATATAAACTATTATTCCTCAGGTTTATATAGGGGCTGCTGTATATAAAAGTGCAAAACCATGAATTTACCTCATAATATAAACTATTGCCCCTCAGATATACACAGGGCCTGCTCTATATTATGCTGCAAAATGGCAAATTTAGCTCACAGTATAAGCAATTGCCCCTCAGATTTACACAGGGCCTGCTCTATAGAATGCTACAAAACCAAGAGCGGATTTAACTCACACAATATAACCTATTTCTCAGGTTTATATAGGGACTGCTCTATGAAATAGTGCAAAACCATGAATTTACCTCATAATATAAACTATTGCCCCCCCAGGTTTACTCAGGGGCTGCTCCATATAATGGTGCCAAACAGGGCAAATGTATTGTCCAATATAAACTATTGCTGCTCTGATTTATACAGGAGGGCCACTCTAAAGAATGGTGCAACATGGCAAATTTAGCTCACAATATAACATAGATTGCAAAATGAGATTTTCAGACAGGGCCTGCTCTATAAAATGGCAATTTTACCTCACAATATAAACTATTACTCCTCAGATTTACACAGGGATTTAGGTTGATATATATAATAGTGCAAAACAGCGAATTTATCTCACAATACTGTATAAACTATTGCTCCTCAGATTTACACAGTGGGCTTCTCTATATAATGGTGCAAAATGGCGAATTTACCTCACTATATAATCTATAAAATAAATAAATAAATAAATGTAAAAAAAGGGCCTGTAGAAGCTTATTTAGTATAACGGATAGGATGTGCTGGTTTGGGATGCCCATGTGGGCTAGTGTTTTGACAGCAGGACAAAAACCAATGCAATAGCTTAATAAAGCTGATGCTGAACAACGCTTATTTAGTATAACAGATAGGGTGCAGCGTGCAGGTTTTGGATACCCCGCGGCCTGGTGTATTTAAAGCAGACCAAAACCAATTCAAAATGCAATAACTTGATAAAGCTGAGGCTGTAGATGCTTATTTAGTATAACAGATAGGGTGCCACGTGGTGGTTTGGGATACTCTGAGGCCTGGTGTATTGACAGCAGGACAAAAACCTATGCAAAATGCAATAGCTTAATAAAGCTGATGCTGAACAATGCTTATGTTGTATAACAGATAGGGTACAAGGTGCAGCTTTGGGGTGCCCTGCGGCCTGGTTTATTGAAAGCAGTCAAAAACAAGTGCAAACTGAAGTAGCTTAATGAAGCTGATGCTGATCAACGCTTATGTTGTATAATAGATAGGGTGCAAGGTGCAGCTTTGGGGTGCCCTGCGCCTGGTTTATTGAAAGCAGTCAAAAACAAGTGCAAACTGAAGTAGCTTAATAAAGCTGATGCTGATCAACGCTTATGTTGTATAACAGATAGGGTTAAATAGCATGTGCCTTGGGATGCCAGTGTGGCGTAATGTATTTTAAGCTGAACAAAAAGTATTAACAATAATCCAAGTATGAGAAATGCTTTTGTTTAACAGATAGGGTTAAAATAGCATGTGCCTTGGGATGCCAGTGTGGCGTAATGTATTTTAAGCTGAACAAAATTATTAACAATAATCCAAGTATGAGAAATGCTTTTGTTTAACAGATAGGGTTAAATAGCATGTGCCTTGGGATGCCAGTGTGGCGTAATGTATTTTAAGCTGAACAAAAAGTATTAACAATAATCCAAGTATGAGAAATGCTTTTGTTTAACAGATAGGGTTAAAATAGCATGTGCCTTGGGATGCCAGTGTGGGGTAATGTATTTTAAGCTGAGCAGAAACTTTTAACACTAACTCAATTATGAGAAATGCTTTTGTTTAACAGATAGGGTTAAAATAGCGTTCAGGGCTAAATAGCAGAAAGGGTTAAATAGCATGTGCATTGCAGTGTGGCGTAATGTATTTTAAGCTGAACAAAAAGTATTAACAATAATCCAAGTATGAGAAATGCTTTTGTTTAACAGATAGGGTTAAAATAGCATGTGCCTTGGGATGCCAGTGTGGTGTAATGTATTTTAAGCTGAACAAAAAGTATTAACAATAATCCAAGTATGAGAAATGCTTTTGTTTAACAGATAGGGTTAAATAGCATGTGCCTTGGGATGCCAGTGTGGCGTAATGTATTTTAAACTGAACAAAAAGTATTAACAATAATCCAAGTATGAGAAATGCTTTTGTTTAACAGATAGGGTTAAATAGCATGTGCCTTGGGATGCCAGTGTGGCATAATGTATTTTAAGCTGAACAAAAAGTATTAACAATAATCCAAGTATGAGAAATGCTTTTGTTTAACAGATAGGGTTAAAATAGCATGTGCCTTGGGATGCCAGTGTGGGGTAATGTATTTTAAGCTGAGCAGAAACTTTTAACACTAATCCAATTATGAGAAATGCTTTTGTTTAACAGATAGGGTTAAAATAGTGTTCAGGGCTAAATAGCAGAAAGGGTTAAATAGCATGTGCATTGCATGCACAGTGTGCAGCTGTATTTAAACCAAACCAAATATATTAACAGTAACCCAGTAATTATGAAATATGAATCATAGGCAGCACTAGGCACCCTGTCAATGTGACTTGTATGCTGCTGGATTGTTCCGGTTTTAAACTTATCTTTCCCTAGCTCTGTCTACCACTCTAAATCTCCCTATCTGTCTCTCTCTTTACCTATCTGTAACTGTCTCTAGCTATCGCTAACTCTCACATAACTATGATTAACTGTCTGTCCCTGTCTGAAGCAACCACCGCTGTCTCACGAATGCAAGTCTGAAATGCGCACAAGCAAGATGGCCGCCGCTTTATATAGCACGGTGACGTCACCGGGCTTCCTGGCTGCTTATAGGCTGCATGTGACTGTCCCATCGTCACTTGCCCCTGGGGACATGTCTGAACATGTCCGTCCACCATCTTAGAATGCCTGTCATTGAGTTTATAGGAAAACTTCGATCGATCGAATCGCCGGGAAATTCAGATTCGTTCAGAAACGAATTTTTCATGAAATTCGGAACGAATCCGGGTTCGTCCGGATCGATTCGCTCATCCCTAATGGTGATGTTAGATACCCCGCACAGGGGCTAAAAGAGATTAATGGTCACCCCAAGGAGAATAATGGGCTTCTACTCTGCACATGGCCACCTTGAGTTTAGAAGTCAGAATTACTGGGCAGTCCCATTCCCTCCACCCTGAGTCCTGCCCTTTCAGCTTTAGTCTTGCTGCATGTGTATGGTGATGTTAGATACCCGGGGGCTAAAAGAGATTAATGGCCACCTCAAGGAGAAGTCAGAACTGCAGGGTAACCATGGTGGTTCTAGAATGGGGTCTGTTGGAAAGGTCTTATGGAGTGGATTTTTCCTTGAAGTCTCCTATTTTGTTATCCTATACTAATTTTTTGATTTATATTATAGGGGAAACCCTAAAAGAGTATTTGAGCTGAGTTAGGTGATGGTTGTTGATATATCAATGGGTGGTCCACAACATCTGTGACTGCAATAGAAGGGTTCACAGCCTGTTGAATTTAAAGTCCAATAGTCCTATCGAAATCCTGATCTCCACCACTCCTGAGACCAGCCTGAAACTGCTTTTGCAGAGGACAGTGTCTGCCTGCCGCTCTTTCGGTGACCTCTCCAAACCTCTCTTTTTCAGGAAGTATGGCAGTTAAATTGAGCTTTAGTGTATTTTCCTTATAACAGCCACGTAATAGATATATGCGACAGCTGTAGCTTTTTTTGCCTTTTCCAAATCTTGAAATTCGTTCTGTAGGAAGCAACATCTGGCCGTGTGAGAGCTGTCTGCATGGAGTGACTTCATCTTTGGCTTTGTGATTCAGCGCTTTGCTAACTAATTCAGCAGATGTGCCCTGCAAATTGTGTTTTAATGATGTCACCCATGGAATGTTTTTTACAACTTTTCTAAGTAATTAAAAGTAAATGATTGGTGTATATTTGTGAATTATCAATGTGCTGATCTGGTGGTTTATAGTTGTTATGAAAATAGACAAAATTTAAAGGAACATTGGTGCTGCCAAATATAAAAAAAACAAATCTGTTTCCGCTTAACACGTCTGCTTATTTGTTTTATCTTCTGTTCGTAGTGTGTATTGCTGTTTTACTTTTTTCCATTTGATCACCTTATTTAATTTTGATTCTTCGTAGTGTGTATTGCTGTTTTACTTTTTTCCATTTGATCACCTTTAGCTAATTTTGATTCTTCTGTCCATATTTTAAAGGGAACCAAAGCCCAGGCCCCAGTTCGAGCACAGGTTCCAGATGAGTAGACCAAACAGCAAAAATTCCTAGCCAGTATAAAGAATCTATACCTGGAGGTTAGCACATTGGCAAGTGACTGCACATGGTCACTCAACATTGGTGATTGATAACATGTTACATAGTGAATACGGTTGAAATAAGATATATGTCCATAAGTTCAATCAAGGGTGTTAGGGTAGGGGAAGTTACTTTTTTATTTTATTTTTTACTGATAACATCTAATAGTAACTGTTAGAGTTATTTTCTTCAAAATAAGCATCTAATCATTTTTTTGAAGCTGTCAGTGGTTGATGCTGTAACAAGCTTCCATGGGAGGCTATTCCACAGTGAGTGAGTGCCCCCTTGTCTTTAGTAAGGATTTTAACCTGAAATAGTGTTTTCCCATATTTTTTGTATTGGCCGTTTATATATTTATACAAGTTAATCATGCCCCCCCCCCCCCCCCCAAGTCGTCTCCTCTCAATTCTTTGTAATCTTTCCTCATAACTTAGATCTTTCATGTGTGTCTGCTAAGACAAATGTGTGTCCGTTAAGGCAAGCTTGCTTTCTGAGATCTACCGGTAAGGACTCTCACTGAGCATGTATGAGCTTGTATGAGCATGTATGAGCTTGTAATTGCGGTTCAACAGTCAATTAGAGGCACCATCCCAGGGAGCTTGGACCACTAGGAACTGCAGCTCCTTCTCGTAGCTACTGAGTGCTCAGGAGCAACATACAATCTTACTTTTCAAAGTAGTTTCAACTCAGGTCTGCAGTAGAATCTGGGGGTTCAGATTCAAGCATGAATTCAAGATGAGCTGACCAAAAAAGCAATTACCCCCTGTCCAGGCTCAAGAATTTATACCTGGTGGCAAGCACACATGGGTAAAAGATTATGCATGCTCATTCGCATTAGCAAGTGATTGCAAATGTTTGCTCTTATTGGCGAGCAATTGCACATGCATGTGTTCTGTGAGGTAAGGGCAGCAACAATTAAACTCATGTTGGGAGCTTTAAAACTGCTGCTTCACTGTGCAATTTAACAAGAAGGGCAGAGTCCCTTCTGTTACACTGTAAAAAGATGGGCAGAGTCCCTGTTGTGTTACATTGTAACAGCCAGGTGTGTGGCTGTTGATACAATTGATAAAAGAGTTGCACCCTGCCGAGATACATTGTATGGCAGATATGAGTCTGCTATTGCAATTTTATCAGCTTACTGCTTTCTGAGATGTATGATTCATCTCTCCATCCCAATGCCATGATGGATACAAAAGTCTTAAAGGAGCCACAGCACTCAAACCAGTTAGCTTGCTGACCAACCTACAATCTGTCTCTAAACTTGGTTAAAAACAGAGGGCTCGGTCACACACACATCTGCAGAAGTATGCTTAAGCTGCACCACCAGCGCCAAGTTGCCCCTGTGACGTGCACCTCCCAGGTTAGTTATAAAATGGTCTGAGCGGCTGCCACCCCTCCTTTAATGCCATGATGGAGAGATGGCTCAAACATTGCATGAAGTTGATCGCTCAGAATTGCTGTCACTGCATGAGGCTTTACTGCTTATCTACAGCCATTCCCACGCTCTCTTACCATTCTACTGAGGGTTCAGGGTTTGGTTTTAGTGTCCTCCACTTCTGTTTGTTCTTAGTAGATTTGTATGGTGTATTACAAGCACAGGTTGAGGTGTCCATAGATCTCTGCATGGTAATCCATACACACCCCCTTGAGGCACCGCATCCAGGCCACGGCCCGTGAATGTGCCCCTCTCTCATGCATACTGCAGCACTGACAATCCCACTGCCTGGGAGCCTTGAGACAGGAGGACGGCGTAAAAGTACATTTTTAATAAAAATGGGACAGCGTTTCACAAGGGCAATATAGGAAATGCATTTTGGCCCTTGCCTGGACATTGACTATAAGGAGGATGTAAGAACCTGAGCTAGATCAGCCACCAAACTGAGCAGGGAATCCAGGACATTAAGTGGGAATATCCCTTGGACTGAGCTTGGGGTAAAGGGCCCCTTGGTTTCTCAGTAGCAGATGGTACAATGGAGACAGCGTCTGGGAGTGGCTCATAAACCCGGTTCAAAGATAAGGCCGAAAAGATTAGACTCTTAGCTGTGTAAATCTTACAAGCATTGTCTCTGCCCTGATGGTTGAGTAGATTCCTTATAGAGAAGAGACATGAGGATAATATCTAAAATTATCAAAATGTGCACAGCAGTGCTTGAATCCACTGATTATGGCCCTTGGACCTTTGACTGGGGCAATATGTAGGGACAGTTGAACAGTCAGGAATGCACGCCAAACCTGCAAACTACGCCCTCACAAGATGGTCCTTAGGGAGCTACTTACCTATTGCATATCTCCAGGAAGGACACTTGCCGGCCCAGGCTACCCCTGCAACTATGGTTGTCCAGTATCGAGGTATACAGGTTACAGCACCACAGAACTGTGTTGTAGAGAACAAACCGCTGAGGTAGTAACAGTACTTACTAGTATGCAGAAAAAACTTTCCACCAGTGCAACCAGTTGGAAATTCCTCCACACACCCTGAGAGTGACCAATCTAGACCCCAAAACAGCTACTGGGAGCACCACCAAGAGTCAAAGAGAGAAAAGACAGCTAGAGAGGAATAGGGAGAAGGCAGGGAGGTAATCAGAGAGAGGTCACTTGCATTGTTACCCTGGTGATGCAGAACAATCCATGCACCCAGCCTCTTGGTGGAGTCTCGCTCTGGAGCTTCAGGCTTTGTTAAATATCAACCAAAACCATTATTAAGTTTCTCTTGTCTTTTGTTTTTCTTCTTTGCATAGTTGGGTCCTCAGTTCCTCTGACTTTAGTGGCAAGTTCATGGTCTTGCATGGGATAAGCCTACAAATCCCACCCTGGTTAACTACTGCTTGGAGCATGCTAGTCCTATATGAGTAAGAATAACTAAGGGCCTAGGCCTCGGCCTGCAGAATCGGAGGCAAATATCTGATAATAGTACACACCGCAAAGTTGTTTTCCCAGACTCCTGTGGAAGGCCAGGTTCCTAGTCCCTACCCCATAGTCAGAATCCTGCCTTTTTCAGGATTTCTGGTAAAATGAGGCATAAATCAACATGTTCTCCTGCTGCATCCTGAGATGTTTGCCAAGCAGTACGTTTCTCTGTGTTTAAAATGTTTTTATCATTTAGAACTATTGGTTTTATTGTGAGTTTATATACAAAAAGGGAAAACCAGCTCTGGAACACCAAACAATATAAAATGACCCCATTCTTTATTTTTTTTTACTCTATACTCTTACCAACTACTCACCTTAGTATTTACGTATTGTACTCTGCTTCACTCCTTATTTCCTTTAGTCATCTGACTTCTTTGGTCAATTTCTGTTTAGTTTTCTTTCATTTCTGCTCCGTTCTATACTCTGTACAACTTATTGATTTATACACAGAAGTCTGTAATCATCACTAAATTCTCTATTCTAGCATTTGCTCTACTTTGCTTCAATTTTTAAAAATTCTCTTCGTTCAGATTTTATTCCATTCTATACTGCTTTCTCTTTATTCCTCTATGTATTCTGTATTTGTTAATAATGTTTCTACTCCAAAATTTGCTTATCTGTGTTTACTACCCCTTTTCCTTGCTCAATTTCATCTTTGTTTTCTGCCATCTGTACTTAATTACAAACATTTTCCACCTCTTCCTTTTATTTTCTTATAATAAAAAAAGTGAAACTACAAACCACTCCTGGAAATCAAGATATTAATACAGGATGACATACAGGACTACTATTGCAATGAATAAACATGGCAATCCAGCACAATATCATATACAACTAGTGTTGTCAGAAGAATTAGGAAGGGGAGCAAGGCAAGTGAAGCACCATTTTACTGTAGGTATAGATAGAGAACACAGGAGCTTGCGGTTGGGCTTAGAATTCTTTTCAATTACTCGTACTGCCATAAGTAGCAGATGTTGTATTTCCCCCAGTATCAAACATATAGACTAAAGCTCTTGTTAGCGTCGATAAAATCTCAGCTTTAAGTGGCAACCTGGAAACGGAGCTTCATTACCACTAGGTGATAAATATACCCAACAAAACAAAGGTGTTTAAGCTAATTAGAACTGCAAATGGTCCCTAATTGTCGTTTATTTAGACGCAGGACAAAGCGAGAACATTATGTGAACTAAATGTACATTTCCTTTGAGCATCTGTGCATGACGATAGTCTTTGTTGTCTTTGGAGATGTGTTTCTTGGCTCATTACTGTATACAATGCCTTAAAGCTACAAAGACTCATCCAAATATTATAACTTTGAAAATCTTATTTGTTTTAATCTAATTTGTCTTAATACCCTTCTCTCACTATTTAATAGAAAACATGAGCATTGTAAAAACTGGAAAATCAGATTTTTTTTAACCTTGCATATTCTGCCATGTCAGCCTTCCCTTACTTTACAAGAGAGAATGCCAATATTCTCACACTGTTACAAAATATTAAAATGATTGACTTGTGTGTTAACAGTTTAAAACCTACAGATATAATATAGCTTTTGTTACATAAACGGTATATTACACCATTCCAAAAGATTGTGTCTTTTGCATTTAAAGAGGAACAACAAACCCAATTTGGGGTGCTGTTCCTCTATGTGGCGGCATCCCATATTGGGATGCTTCGCTGTGTGCATCCCCCACCGGGTCGCCCATACACTCACTTTCCTTTCACTCCCATGGTGCCGACTAGGGTGAGAATGAGCATGCTGATTGGCTGAGTGTGGAGTGAGGATAAGGGAGTCGAGTGTGTCACCAGCCGCATTCCCCGCTCACCTTCTAGTTGTTGCGTGCCCATGCCACCATTCAGAAAGGCCAGGCATGAGCATGTGCACAGCTAAAAGTGGCTGGGGACGCAGCCGCGGTGCAAAGACACAGAGATGGCTCCAGGAGAAGGTGAGTGTATTGGGGCTTCAGGAAGGTTTTACACAGGGGGGGGGGGTTTACACAAGGAGTGGAACTCAAACGCCCAGGAGTCTTTTAGACTCCTGCAGGGCCTGCAAAGTTCCTCTTTAACCCTATTCGGGAGACTTCTGCGGGACATTTTTAATATGTTCAATCCATATAGTAGCCAGGGTCATAGGTCTTAGACTAGAGAGGTTTATATTTTATTTTATAGGTTTGTTGGATCTGTTCGCATGTACTGTACACATCCCATAGAGAGCAGCAGTATGATCAGGAGTCTACCCATACAGGGGGGCCAGGAGGTCTTACCAGTTGTGGAATCATCTTCCACAGTCTAGCTGAGCTAAATTTCTTGTGGTTTACTCCCTGCTGCCAGTCAATCCAATATGAGCCTCACTGTGTTTGCAGCACTTTTTCCTAACATTGACCTTGACTGAGTAAACATTCCTTAAAATATTCCAGGAAAATAAGGACCTTTTAATGTTCGATTTCAGAATAAAGCATGAGTAAAAAAAGACGATTCAAAAGAGAGAACACTACTGGAGTCTATATGTTGCTTATAATCCCCTAAAACTTTCCCTCTCTGGCAGTGAACAAACCCACTCACTGTAAAACTTACTTTAGATTTACTTTATAACCACAAATGAAAAAAGTACTGCAGGGGTTTGGTGAGACTTGTAATGGAAGGGGGGGGGGGGGGGGGGGGGGCTTACAGATCACAGTGGCAAGGAGTGCGACCACAATAGCGCCCAGATCGAAGGAGAGCCCAATGGTCATTAACAGGTGAACAATTGATGCTGACATGCTAAAAATGTCTAGCACTACCCTCATTCTAAAAATGGTCACCTACTTTCTATTGCTCTTACTGTCTTGTCTGTTGCACACTACTAGACAGTTAAAGTAGCCAATCCCTGAATAATAAATAAAAAGGCTGTATGTAACCCTATAAAGATCAAGGGTGATCTAGAGTGCAATTTTGCTTTGGGGTAATTTACGCTGCAATAACATTCTAAGCAGTTGAGCTACCCGAATTTCATCATTTGAATTCATTTGAAGGTTCCTAAAGCTTTGCTTGAAAATCATATTTCATTTAATTGTTTTATTTTTTAATATTTGTTATCACACCTAAAGGTAAATTACATTTTTGACAGTTTTTTGTGCTCTGCCTTATTGTTTTTCTCTTTTAGAATGTAAAATAAACCTTTGGGCTCTGTTCCGAGGCAAACCTTCAGGGGGTGTCTGACTGGTCTGGTATATTACCCTCTTTGAGGTCCTTGTTTGGAACTTATTGTCGCTAGGGGGTACTTGGCATAAAAAGGCTAAGAACTACTGCTCTAGTCCACACATTCCATTTATTAATTAAGTTGCCAGACTTTGAACATGCTCCAAATCGTATTTGTCCTTCTTATGGGGTCTGACCAGTAACTTATAAAGTGGTAAAATGATGCTCGGGGCATTGTCACCTATGCTTCTCTTGACGCACCCCATAATACTGTTGTCTTGACAGCTGCTGTCTGGCATTGGACACTACAGTAAGTTTATTGTTAACTAAAACCCCTTGGTTTCTATTGGAATTGTATCCAGTAATTCTTTATTTAAAGTTTAATCATGACACAAATTGCTCCTTCCCATGTGCGCAATATTACATTTATCTGTATTAAAATTTATTTGCCATTTTACCACTCATACTTCAAATTTATCTAAATCTGTTTGTAGCTGCCTGTTGTCCTCTTTTCTGCTATTTACTTTACATAGCCTAAAATTATCTGTAAAGATTGATACTTTACTTTTACTTTACTTTTAATCCATTCCCAATTACATTAAAATATATAGAATAGAATTGGGCCCAGTACTGACCCCTGTGGTACTCCACTAGTAACCGTGATCCAATCTGATTATGTACCATTGATAACTACCCTCGGTTTCCTATCATTAAGCCCATTACTTACCCATGTACACTCCTTTTCCCTCAGTTCAAGCATTCTCATCTTATGTACCAGTCTTTTATGTATCACAGTATCAAATGCTTTAGAAAAGTCAAGATATATGATATCCTGTCCCCCTGATCCAGTCTTGAACTTACTGCCTCATGTTTGTTTGGCAGGAGTAATAAGATCCAATGAGTAATAAGATCACCTTCACAGAGATACTTCAGAATAACATCTCTTAGAAAACCTTCAAACAGATTGTCCACCACAGATGTTAAATTTACCGTCTTTAGTTCCCAGTTTCCCCTTTAGACTCCTTTATTAAATATTTGCCCCACAATATCCTGTGGCACAGTCCCTGTTATCACTGAATCTATAAATATTATAAAACGTTTCTATTACTATATATAATTCTCTTAAAACTCTAGGATGTATGCCAACTGGACCTGGGGTTTTGTCTATTTTATCTGTTTAAGGTTGCCTGACTTCTTCCTTGGTTAGACAGGTGACATTTAG